>CAVLEM010000022.1:0-162500 GCA_963662185.1 Eilema griseolum | reverse complement strand
AACCTAACCTAACCTAACCTAACCTAACCTAACCTAACCTAACCTAACCTAACCTAACCTAACCTAACCTAACCTAACCTAACCTAACCTAACCTAACCTAACCTAACCTAACCTAACCTAACCTAACCTAACCTAACCTAACCTAACCTAACCTAACCTAACCTAACCTAACCTAACCTAACCTAACCTAACCTAACCTAACCTAACCTAACCTAACCTAACCTAACCTAACCTAACCTAACCTAACCTAACCTAACCTAACCTAACCTAACCTAACCTAACCTAACCTAACCTAACCTAACCTAACCTAACCTAACCTAACCTAACCTAACCTAACCTAACCTAACCTAACCTAACCTAACCTAACCTAACCTAACCTAACCTAACCTAACCTAACCTAACCTAACCTAACCTAACCTAACCTAACCTAACCTAACCTAACCTAACCTAACCTAACCTAACCTAACCTAACCTAACCTAACCTAACCTAACCTAACCTAACCTAACCTAACCTAACCTAACCTAACCTAACCTAACCTAACCTAACCTAACCTAACCTAACCTAACCTAACCTAACCTAACCTAACCTAACCTAACCTAACCTAACCTAACCTAACCTAACCTAACCTAACCTAACCTAACCTAACCTAACCTAACCTAACCTAACCTAACCTAACCTAACCTAACCTAACCTAACCTAACCTAACCTAACCTAACCTAACCTAACCTAACCTAACCTAACCTAACCTAACCTAACCTAACCTAACCTAACCTAACCTAACCTAACCTAACCTAACCTAACCTAACCTAACCTAACCTAACCTAACCTAACCTAACCTAACCTAACCTAACCTAACCTAACCTAACCTAACCTAACCTAACCTAACCTAACCTAACCTAACCTAACCTAACCTAACCTAACCTAACCTAACCTAACCTAACCTAACCTAACCTAACCTAACCTAACCTAACCTAACCTAACCTAACCTAACCTAACCTAACCTAACCTAACCTAACCTAACCTAACCTAACCTAACCTAACCTAACCTAACCTAACCTAACCTAACCTAACCTAACCTAACCTAACCTAACCTAACCTAACCTAACCTAACCTAACCTAACCTAACCTAACCTAACCTAACCTAACCTAACCTAACCTAACCTAACCTAACCTAACCTAACCTAACCTAACCTAACCTAACCTAACCTAACCTAACCTAACCTAACCTAACCTAACCTAACCTAACCTAACCTAACCTAACCTAACCTAACCTAACCTAACCTAACCTAACCTAACCTAACCTAACCTAACCTAACCTAACCTAACCTAACCTAACCTAACCTAACCTAACCTAACCTAACCTAACCTAACCTAACCTAACCTAACCTAACCTAACCTAACCTAACCTAACCTAACCTAACCTAACCTAACCTAACCTAACCTAACCTAACCTAACCTAACCTAACCTAACCTAACCTAACCTAACCTAACCTAACCTAACCTAACCTAACCTAACCTAACCTAACCTAACCTAACCTAACCTAACCTAACCTAACCTAACCTAACCTAACCTAACCTAACCTAACCTAACCTAACCTAACCTAACCTAACCTAACCTAACCTAACCTAACCTAACCTAACCTAACCTAACCTAACCTAACCTAACCTAACCTAACCTAACCTAACCTAACCTAACCTAACCTAACCTAACCTAACCTAACCTAACCTAACCTAACCTAACCTAACCTAACCTAACCTAACCTAACCTAACCTAACCTAACCTAACCTAACCTAACCTAACCTAACCTAACCTAACCTAACCTAACCTAACCTAACCTAACCTAACCTAACCTAACCTAACCTAACCTAACCTAACCTAACCTAACCTAACCTAACCTAACCTAACCTAACCTAACCTAACCTAACCTAACCTAACCTAACCTAACCTAACCTAACCTAACCTAACCTAACCTAACCTAACCTAACCTAACCTAACCTAACCTAACCTAACCTAACCTAACCTAACCTAACCTAACCTAACCTAACCTAACCTAACCTAACCTAACCTAACCTAACCTAACCTAACCTAACCTAACCTAACCTAACCTAACCTAACCTAACCTAACCTAACCTAACCTAACCTAACCTAACCTAACCTAACCTAACCTAACCTAACCTAACCTAACCTAACCTAACCTAACCTAACCTAACCTAACCTAACCTAACCTAACCTAACCTAACCTAACCTAACCTAACCTAACCTAACCTAACCTAACCTAACCTAACCTAACCTAACCTAACCTAACCTAACCTAACCTAACCTAACCTAACCTAACCTAACCTAACCTAACCTAACCTAACCTAACCTAACCTAACCTAACCTAACCTAACCTAACCTAACCTAACCTAACCTAACCTAACCTAACCTAACCTAACCTAACCTAACCTAACCTAACCTAACCTAACCTAACCTAACCTAACCTAACCTAACCTAACCTAACCTAACCTAACCTAACCTAACCTAACCTAACCTAACCTAACCTAACCTAACCTAACCTAACCTAACCTAACCTAACCTAACCTAACCTAACCTAACCTAACCTAACCTAACCTAACCTAACCTAACCTAACCTAACCTAACCTAACCTAACCTAACCTAACCTAACCTAACCTAACCTAACCTAACCTAACCTAACCTAACCTAACCTAACCTAACCTAACCTAACCTAACCTAACCTAACCTAACCTAACCTAACCTAACCTAACCTAACCTAACCTAACCTAACCTAACCTAACCTAACCTAACCTAACCTAACCTAACCTAACCTAACCTAACCTAACCTAACCTAACCTAACCTAACCTAACCTAACCTAACCTAACCTAACCTAACCTAACCTAACCTAACCTAACCTAACCTAACCTAACCTAACCTAACCTAACCTAACCTAACCTAACCTAACCTAACCTAACCTAACCTAACCTAACCTAACCTAACCTAACCTAACCTAACCTAACCTAACCTAACCTAACCTAACCTAACCTAACCTAACCTAACCTAACCTAACCTAACCTAACCTAACCTAACCTAACCTAACCTAACCTAACCTAACCTAACCTAACCTAACCTAACCTAACCTAACCTAACCTAACCTAACCTAACCTAACCTAACCTAACCTAACCTAACCTAACCTAACCTAACCTAACCTAACCTAACCTAACCTAACCTAACCTAACCTAACCTAACCTAACCTAACCTAACCTAACCTAACCTAACCTAACCTAACCTAACCTAACCTAACCTAACCTAACCTAACCTAACCTAACCTAACCTAACCTAACCTAACCTAACCTAACCTAACCTAACCTAACCTAACCTAACCTAACCTAACCTAACCTAACCTAACCTAACCTAACCTAACCTAACCTAACCTAACCTAACCTAACCTAACCTAACCTAACCTAACCTAACCTAACCTAACCTAACCTAACCTAACCTAACCTAACCTAACCTAACCTAACCTAACCTAACCTAACCTAACCTAACCTAACCTAACCTAACCTAACCTAACCTAACCTAACCTAACCTAACCTAACCTAACCTAACCTAACCTAACCTAACCTAACCTAACCTAACCTAACCTAACCTAACCTAACCTAACCTAACCTAACCTAACCTAACCTAACCTAACCTAACCTAACCTAACCTAACCTAACCTAACCTAACCTAACCTAACCTAACCTAACCTAACCTAACCTAACCTAACCTAACCTAACCTAACCTAACCTAACCTAACCTAACCTAACCTAACCTAACCTAACCTAACCTAACCTAACCTAACCTAACCTAACCTAACCTAACCGTTCTGATAGAAACTTTATATTGATTTTTTGAACCAAATTTACGGAATAAATACTATAGTGCTATATATTTTTGAATTCGCACCGCTGCCGGCTACACGGCGCGACCGGAAAATTGGAAAATTTCCACGAAAATTCATTCACTTCACCGCTTTTTGTGCAAATTTTGGACAATTTAGCACAGCATATTGCTTGACAATCGTAACTTTTGTACTGGTCCCTGATACGCTAGCTATACCAAGTTGTGTGCGACGACGTTCCGCGTCGTCTGATACTATACACGAGTACATCAGGTGGATCCTGTGCATCGTAGGACCGTATTTCGTCTGCGGAATAGGGATTTTCGTCGGTTTCCATCAGTTTATCGTATTTTATTAAATTTTTTACTACTGACTCATAGTACGAATCGCATACCATCAGGTGCGCGAGGACAATACCTGTCCTCCGACTACCCACACGGGCACATCGTCATCTGTATCGTGCATATCCAGGTCGATTCCTGAATATTTTTATAACATTTTACATAAACATTTACTTCTGTAATTTCACGTAGGTACAGGGGGGTTCTTGCACCTTGGGAGGTTCAAGGGAGACGGCATCTTCACCGCCGCACCATTTAAACACCTATACTCCGAGAGGATCCCGAGGGAGTGACTGACCCGTTCAGTGCCTACCCATTCAGACTTACCTCCTCGTTTTTGGTCATCCATCTTTACAAACCTGTGCATCTAGTGTTTGGAACGTGTCCACTGGGACGTCATCTGTCCGTAGGTACCGTTCCCGATTCTCTGGGTGGTACAGTTCGCCTGAAAATTAACTTTTTATCCAAATTTTTATTGTAAATAAACCGTTTTTCGGCGATATTTCCAAATTTTCACAGGAACGCCTACCTAACCGATTGCACCACCGTGTGGCTGCTGACGAGACCTTTCCGTAGGTACCTCTCGCGACTCGCTGGAGTCAGTACTTTTTTGGCTAATTGCATTTTTAAGAATCGCGCGCCCCGCCCGCCCACCCGAATTTACTGCCTTAGGCACGTCGGCTCGGTTGGGAGGAGTCCTACGCGGGGCCGCCTGAAACCGGCTGAAACCGGTTTGGAGTGAGGCCATTGACCATTGTAGTGTGACATACGAACTTGTTCGTATTATATATAGGTATTTATTGACTATAATTTTATGATTTAATTAACGCGTGTATATTTATACCTAATTTGTTGACTAACTATTGATTTGACTTGGAACTTGACTGGACCGTGGTTTTATAATTTTGTCTTTACTTTACGAAGTTCATTTGGTTTTTGACCTTTTTCGTGTTCACTCGGCTTACCGTTTGTCCACTAGTAGTTGTATGACGTGATATTTTGTGTTTGTGTTTTGTCCCTTATATCTTATACAATTTTAACTATAGATTAGTATTCTAATCTCAATTATATTATTGACAAATCTAAAATACTGACATTATAATATATTATTAATTTTATCTTAACCCTAAATAAGTAAACGCGCACCAGGAGTCATGAGCACCTTTCGTTCGCCTCTTGAAAAGAGGGGAGCTCCTCCTGCAGATAGGCAGAGAACCTTTACGGTTGAGGACGGCCCTGAGGTCGAAATAGTGACAAGCATGTACGGAAACGTCCGGAGGAGCATTGAAAAGATCCAGGCCACTACCGGTCCTCCCTCGCCCGACGAACAGTCTCCAAAATGTCCTCTTCGGAATGCGATGGTATGCTGCGTTACCATTAGGCAACAAATAGCCCTATCCAGGAACTTGAAATCGGATATTAAACGGGCAATAGGCGACGCAGTCACAGGGATACAAGAGAACATTAGGGCATACACGTTGGAAAGGGAAAGGGAAAAAATGAGAAACAAAAATAAGATTCAGGCGGGGCAGAGTGCTGGGCCGGCGGGGTCACCGGCCCCCGTCGTCCCGGTCTCCGCCCCGTGTGCCTACGACACGAAAATATTGGAAAAGATAGAGGAAAATGAGAGGCTAATCAGGGAGAATGGAAAAGTGATGTGCGAGCTAAGGGATCGAATGGAGAGACAGGACGAAAGGGAAAGGGAGAGAGAGAGAGAGACGGTAACTTACGCGAGTGCAGCGGCCGCCAACCATCACAGGGAAGCAGCGCTCCCGCCGCAGACGCTCCACTCCGTAAGCGTCTCCTCTACTAACGAGACCGATTCAGCGGAAGAAGTCCTGCAAAATATCAGAGAGGCCATGGACGCCAAGGAGGGCTGGGTAAAGGTGGAGAGAGTGAGAAAGGCAAAGGAAAGAAAAGTAATTATGGGATGCCGAAGTGAGGAGGACAGAAGAAAGGTAAAGGAAAGGCTCGAGGGAGTCGCAGGTCGATTCGTTGTCGAGGAGATAAAGAACAGGGACCCTCTTCTGATTTTGAGGGACGTATTAAAGATTCATGATGATCATGAGATCCTTCGCGCCCTTCGGAATCAGAATGGGGCCCTGTTCGAGGGTCTCGCCGAGGGCGACGACCGCGTGACTGTCAAATTCAAAAAGCGATCGCGCCACTCACAGTTCCACCACGTTGTGATCAGCACGTCGCCTGCTGTATGGAGGAGAGCGACAGAGGTGAAGCGGCTATATATCGACCTCCAGAGAGTCGCAGTGGCAGACCAGACGCCACTCATCCAATGCACCAGGTGCCTGGCTTTCGGACACACCAAACGTTTTTGTTTGATGCCCGAAACGCGAGACCTGTGTGCAAAATGTGGCAAACCGCATAGCCAGGATGAACCCGACCTATGCAGCAGGAAAGACGAAGAGCCCCATTGCATAAACTGCATGCGCGAATATGGGGAGACGAAGCACCACCACGCCTTCGACAAGTCGTGCCCAGTCCTCCAAAAGTGGGACGCGATGGCCAGAGCGACCATAGCCTATTCCTAGGGACGCTCTAGTCACCGCGAAAACAAACAAACTAATGCGATTTACTTTATAATGTTATAATGTAAGGCATTAATATAAAAATGTAAAAGGCTTGAATTATAAAAATATAAAACACAAATAACAAATAAATAAACTATCCACTAAAGTTAAAAAAATTTAACCCATTTTAAACCCGCAAATTGATAATCTCGACCTCCCAGCTTAAATAGAGATTATTTACATGTTTTTATATATATATTTAAGTGTCTGCTATTTAAATATTCATGGTTTTATTCTTTAAAGGATATAAATGTAATATATATATTGTACTATGATCTTTACTATGTCTACTTCTTTTTCTGATAAGCTTAAATCTATACTTAGTATACAATTTTAAAAAACCGCACTTGTAACAATTTTCTGATGAAAATTGAACCAAGTCGACAATCTTCCTCTTCGAAGTTATTTCTATCTGTTTTATATATTACTTTAAATCATTTATTTGTCAGATCACGTAGTATATTCAGTTATATTAACCTATATATATATATATATATAAACTATCAAGCTTAGAAATATAAAATATATTAATATATTGTTATTGTCCGATGCGCAATTCTTATTGTTATTATTGTATGCTATATATATATGTATCTATATACCTATGTATGTAAAATTGCGCACAAAAGTTTTTAATAGTGAGTGATGACAACTGGGCAACCGACGGGCTAAGGTCCGTCGGTTGCCGGGCTACCATCACTCAAACGGCCAAATGCTTACCACACAACGATTTGATTTAATTTTGCAGTATTAATTTTAAACCGGGCATTCTGTGGCTTATTATCTAATAAGCCACCCAATAAACCGAGATATTCGCTATCAATCTCTAAATAGAATAACAACCCTTCTTGGCACTTAGACTCTAAACTGAAATTTATAAACTCACTTATTCTTTTTCCTTTCTAAAACTAGTAAACAATTAAAACCGCAAACAAGGACCCCACAAGATTAATCCAGTGGGGGAAACGAGCGAACCTTGAAAAAAAAAAAAAAAAAAAAACCTAACCTAACCTAACCTAACCTAACCTAACCTAACCTAACCTAACCTAACCTAACCTAACCTAACCTAACCTAACCTAACCTAACCTAACCTAACCTAACCTAACCTAACCTAACCTAACCTAACCTAACCTAACCTAACCTAACCTAACCTAACCTAACCTAACCTAACCTAACCTAACCTAACCTAACCTAACCTAACCTAACCTAACCTAACCTAACCTAACCTAACCTAACCTAACCTAACCTAACCTAACCTAACCTAACCTAACCTAACCTAACCTAACCTAACCTAACCTAACCTAACCTAACCTAACCTAACCTAACCTAACCTAACCTAACCTAACCTAACCTAACCTAACCTAACCTAACCTAACCTAACCTAACCTAACCTAACCTAACCTAACCTAACCTAACCTAACCTAACCTAACCTAACCTAACCTAACCTAACCTAACCTAACCTAACCTAACCTAACCTAACCTAACCTAACCTAACCTAACCTAACCTAACCTAACCTAACCTAACCTAACCTAACCTAACCTAACCTAACCTAACCTAACCTAACCTAACCTAACCTAACCTAACCTAACCTAACCTAACCTAACCTAACCTAACCTAACCTAACCTAACCTAACCTAACCTAACCTAACCGGTACTGATAGAAACTTTATATTAATTTTTTGAGCCAAATTTACGGAATAAATACACTAGTGCTATATATTTTTGAATTCGCACCGCTGCCGGCTACACGGCGCGACCGGAAAATTGGAAAATGTCCACGAAAATTCATTGACTTCACCGCTTTTTGTGCAAATTTTGGACAATTTAGCACAGCATATTGCTTGACAATCGTAACTTTTGTACTGGTCCCTGATACGCTAGCTATACCAAGTTGTGTGCGACGACGTTCCGCGTCGTCTGATACTATACACGAGTACATCAGGTGGATCCTGTGCATCGTAGGACCGTATTTCGTCTGCGGAATAGGGATTTTCGTCGGTTTCCATCAGTTTATCGTATTTTATTAAATTTTTTACTACTGACTCATAGTACGAATCGCATACCATCAGGTGCGCGAGGATAATACCTGTCCTCCGACTACCCACACGGGCACATCGTCATCTGTATCGTGCATATCCAGGTCGATTCCTGAATATTTTTATAACATTTTACATAAACATTTACTTCTGTAATTTCACGTAGGTACAAGGGGGTTCTTGCACCTTGGGAGGTTCAAGGGAGACGGCATCTTCACCGCCGCACCATTTAAACACCTATACTCCGAGAGGATCCCGAGGGAGTGACTGACCCGTTCAGTGCCTACCCATTCAGACTTACCTCCTCGTTTTTGGTCATCCATCTTTACAAACCTGTGCATCTAGTGTTTGGAACGTGTCCACTGGGACGTCATCTGTCCGTAGGTACCGTTCCCGATTATCTGGGTGGTACAGTTCGCCTGAAAATTAACTTTTCATTCAAATTTTTATTGTAAATAAACCGTTTTTCGGCGATATTTCCAAATTTTCACAGGAACGCCTACCTAACCGATTGCACCACCGTGTGGCTGCTGACGAGACCTTTCCGTAGGTACCTATCGCGACTCGCTGGAGTCAGTACTCTTTTGGCTAATTGCATTTTTAAGAATCGCGCGCCTCGCCCGCCCACCCGAATTTACTGCCTTAGGCACGTCGGCTCGGTTGGGAGGAGTCCTACGCGGGGCCGCCTAAAACCGGCTGAAACCGGTTTGGAGTGAGGCCATTGACCATTGTAGTGACATACGAACTTGTTCGTATTATATATTTATTGACTATAATTTTATTACTTAATTAACGCGTGTATATTTACAAATATTAAATTGTTGACTAATTATTGTTTTGACTAGGAACTTGACTAGACCGTAGTTTTATAATTTGATTTTGTCTTTACTTTACGAAGTTCATTTGGTTTTTGACCTTTTTCGTGTTCACTCGGCTTACCGTTTGTCCACTAGTAGTTGTATGACGTGATATTTTGTGTTTGTGTTTTGTCCCTTATATCTTATATAATTTTAACTATAGATTAGTATTCTGATCTCAATTATATTATTGACAAATCTGAGCTGTATTGACATTGTATTATATTATTAATTTTTATCTTAACTCTAATTTTGAGTAAACGCGCACCAGGAGTCATGAGCACCTTCCGTTCGCCTTTTGAAAAGAAGGGAGCTCCTCCTGCAGAGAGGCAAAGAACCTTCACGGTTGAGGACGGCCCTGAAGTCGAGATAGAGACAAGCATGTACGGAAACGTCCGGAGGAGCATTGAAAGGATCCAGGCCACTGCCGGTCCTCCCTCACCCGACGAACAGTCTCTAAAATGTCCTCTTCGGAAGGCGATGGTGTGCTGCGTCACCATCAGGCAACAAATGGCCCTATCCAGGAACTTGAAATCGGATATTAAACGGGCCATAGGTGACGCAGTCACAGGGATACAGGAGAACATTAGGGCATACGTGGCAGAAAAGATGAGAAATGAAAATAAGAGTAAGGCGGGACAGAGCGCTGGGCCGGCGGGGTTACCGGCCCCCGTCGCCGTCCCGGTCTCCGCCCCGTGTGCACACGACACGGAGATATTGAGAAAGATAGAGGAAAATGAGAGGCTAATCAGGGAGAATGGAAAAGTGATGTGCGAGCTAAGGGATCGAATGGAGAGACAGGACGAAAGGGAAAGGGAGAGAGAGAAGGAGACGGTAACTTATGCGAGTGCAGCGGCCGCCAACCATCACAGGGAAGCAGCGCTCCCGCCGCAGACGCTCCACTCCGTAAGCGTCTCCTCTACTAACGAGACCGATTCAGCGGAAGAAGTCCTGAAAAATATCAGAGAGGCCATGGACGCCAAGGAGGGCTGGGTAAAGGTGGAGAGAGTGAGAAAGGCAAAGGAAAGAAAAGTAATTATGGGATGCCGAAGTGAGGAGGACAGAAGAAAGGTAAAGGAAAGGCTCGAGGGAGTCGCAGGTCGATTCGTTGTCGAGGAGATAAAGAACAGGGACCCTCTTCTGATTTTGAGGGACGTATTAAAGATTCATGATGATCATGAGATTCTTCGCGCCCTTCGGAATCAGAATGGGGCCCTGTTCGAGGGTCTCGCCGAGGGCGACGACCGCGTGACTGTCAAATTCAAAAAGCGATCGCGCCACTCACAGTTCCACCACGTTGTGATCAGCACGTCGCCTGCTGTATGGAGGAGAGCGACAGAGGTGAAGCGGCTATATATCGACCTCCAGAGAGTCGCAGTGGCAGACCAGACGCCACTCATCCAATGCACCAGGTGCCTGGCTTTCGGACACACCAAACGTTTTTGTTTGATGCCCGAAACGCGAGACCTGTGTGCAAAATGTGGCAAACCGCATAGCCAGGATGAACCCGACCTATGCAGCAGGAAAGACGAAGAGCCCCATTGCATAAACTGCATGCGCGAATATGGGGAGACGAAGCACCACCACGCCTTCGACAAGTCGTGCCCAGTCCTCCAAAAGTGGGACGCGATGGCCAGAGCGACCATAGCCTATTCCTAGGGACGCTCTAGTCACCGCGAAAACAAATAAACTAATGCGGTTTACTTTATAATGTTATAATGTAAGGCCTTAATATAAAAATGTAAAAGGCTTGAATTATAAAAATATAAAACACAAATAACAAATAAATAAACTATCCACTAAACTTAAAAAATTGAACCCATTTTAAACTCGCAAATCGATAATCTCGACCTCCCAGCTTAAATAGAGATTATTTACATGTTTTTATATATATATTTAAGTGTATGCATATTTAAATATTCATGGTTTTATTCTTTAAAGGATATAAATGTAATATATGTATCGTACTATGATCCTTACTATGTCTACTTCTTTTTCGGATAAGCTTAAATCTATACTTAGTATACAATTTTAAAAAACCGCACTTGTAACAATTTTCTGATGAAAATTGAACCAAGTCGACAATCTTCCTCTTCGAAGTTATTTATATCTGTTTTATATATTACTATAAATCAATTATTTGTCAGATCACGTAGTATATTCAGTTATATTAACCTATATATATATATATAAACTATCAAGCTTAGAAATATAAAATATATTAATATATTGTTATTGTCCGATGCGCAATTCTTATTGTTATTATTGTATGCTATATATATATGTATCTATATACCTATGTATGTAAAATTGCGCACAAAAGTTTTAATAGTGAGTGATGACAACTGGGCAACCGACGGGCTAAGGTCCGTCGGTTGCCGGGCTACCATCACTCGAACGGCCAAATGCTTACCACACAACGATTTGACTTAATTTTGCAGTATTAATTTTAAACCGGGCATTCTGTGGCTTATTACCTAATAAGCCACCCAATAAACCGAGATATTCGCTATCAATCTCTAAATAGAATAACAACCCTTCTTGGCACTTAGACTCTAAACTGAAATTTATAAACTTACTTGCTCTTTTTCTTTTCTAAAACTAGTAAACAATTAAAACCGCAAACAAGGACCCCACAAGATTAATCCAGTGGGGGAAACGAGCGAACCTTGAAAAAAAAAAAAAAAAAAAAAACCTAACCTAACCTAACCTAACCTAACCTAACCTAACCTAACCTAACCTAACCTAACCTAACCTAACCTAACCTAACCTAACCTAACCTAACCTAACCTAACCTAACCTAACCTAACCTAACCTAACCTAACCTAACCTAACCTAACCTAACCTAACCTAACCTAACCTAACCTAACCTAACCGACAGTCGCCCGCCACTCTCCGCGACGAACGGATCGTTTTTAACCTCTTTCCGAGTGAAAAAATTCTTTTGAGTGGGATATCCTGCACTTACAACCTCGCGAGTAGTGTCAAAAGCTGCGTCTCGACGGCCCCCATCCGTTGGCATATCGCATGTCAAGGGGACGACCACGGTTCCGGAGTTATTACGCATAAAGCGGTAGTTTGGAGGTTGTTCACCACGTGCTTTTCCAGTTTTTCCTACGTTAACCGACGAAAACTGCACGGATTTTACCGAAACGAGTGTCGTCGGCTGCGGGCAGCGGAGCCCCACCCTCTGCGCTGGTCAGTTTTTCCCGGAAGGCGATGGTATCTCCGGGAAAACAAGAAAAACAAGCACCACGTGGGCACGTGGTACCAGATCCGGCAGCCGTAGAACGCTGAATTTTTGCTGAGGGAAGGACATCGCCGGTAGCAACATTTTGGCGGTAAAAGAAAAATTTTTCATCCACCAGGAAATTATATTTAGAACTTAGAAAACTCCAACTTTGCACACCTATAGCGGCGGAACCGGAGCAGTTAGCGAAAATCCGCTACTGCTATCCGTTGCGCGCTCGCTTGTTCTTCGTGCTCACAACTTTTTGGAATTTTTAGACTATCCATGTGCCTATGATAATCGAAAAACTGATTTTTCCAGTTTTTCGTGAAAATTTTCCGGAAAATTTATTGAAAACTGCTCTGTGTATACTTGTCTAGATAGAGCTTATTTTTCTTCTAATTATAAGATTTTTTGTATATTTTTGCGACGAACCAGCTCGGAGATAGCGATTTTTAAACATTTTTTCTAAATTAATTAAAAAGGGGTAGACTTTCCTTATTTTTAGCGTCGGGGTAGGGTTTAGACAAGCTTTTTACACTTGTTTAAGCCCAAACTCGCCCTTTCTAGCGTTGAAAATAAGGAAAATCGTAATTTCCGTCATTTCACACAGGACCCGCACGAAGTTTGCTTTTGAGTTTTCTCCGGACTGGGTCATCCTATCGCAAAAATTTTTTCGTTGCGGGACGTGCTCGGGGGCGAAAATTAATTTTAAAGTAATTTTGTGCGTTTCTGAGACTTTTTCTCGGATAACGCTTTTGGAAGTCTGGGTGGACAGAGGACGTCGTGCCAAACCCAGAAATCAAATTTGAGCCTTCTGCGGCCAACCGTTTAGGAGCTACAAGTAGTCAAAGTTTGACCTTGAACAGCCGCGGCCATTTTGAAAATCTTCCAAGGCCTGTAGCTCCGAGACCGAAGGTCGTAGGAGGACCGGGTTTGGACTGGGGACGTCAGCGAAGGGTTATCTACCTCGCGCCGCACTTTGTTGGAAAATTCCGGGAAATTTTTTCCGGAAAATTATCAAAATTTTCCTCCTGTGTTTGACACAATAGTGTCATAGAGGACGTCGGGCCAATCAGTCAGAAACTTTTCTGGGCTCGCTGGTGTATCGGGATCCGGAGATATACGAGTTCAAAGTCGGACCAAGCCGCCATCTTGGAAAACTTTGGAGTCGTATATCTCGGGAACTAGTGGTCGTAGCGACCTCTGGTTTTCTCTGGGGGGCTCGGCATCCTCTATTAAATCCGGCTGGTGTGGTGGGGGGTGGACCCCACAAATTTGGGGGGTCACTTTTGGGGGCAACCCCTTTGAACCCCAAGGTCGGATCGGGGTATAGATCTTGCCGGGGCCTTTTCGGGGAGTCCTCGCTCGGGTGGATCGGACTGCTGGTTCTCGGGATATCGGTGTTTGAAATTTCGTGCGGATAACGCACGAAAACTTTTGAGCCCTGCTATCTCCGAACCCTTGGACCCAGGACCCCCGAGTTTGGGCTCGTTGTTGAGGGCTCGGGGAGCTCTATCAGCTCGCTCTAGCGGGGAGGCTCTACATAGAGTTCCGCAAAAAACTGACTGCAGAAGCCGACTCCAACGGTGCGTAAAGCTTAAATCTCTGCAGGACCTTTATCTTCTGGGTCGAGACGACCTTCTGTAACTTAAGGGCCAAAAAGCCTGACATAGAGACGGTCGCTATTGCGACCTATCGCATATTTTAGATTAGCGTTAATATAGTTTAAGGTAGATTAAGACTTGTGTCCTATTGACACTTTAAAGGACGGGTAGCTGTGCTACAGAGACAGGTAGAGAGAACTCTACCTTAATTATTTCTAAACTTAACGTAAATACAGACTTGTATTTAGTGAGCACTATTCCCACCAAGGGTTGTTATTGGTTATATAATTGTATTCGGATCGCATCGGGCCTTGCATACACACAGTACACATACAAACACACACACACTGTCAACCACTCCCCAGGTCACATACACAATCGCACACACGGAACACATACACGCCACAACACACTACACTGCACACACACTATTTTGCATCTTGGGGACGCTGTCTCGGCCAGACGCCCGACGCTGCAGCGAACCGTGCGCCTGAACTGGAGCAAATTACCCGCCTCTAATATACATATACAAATTTATTTTATTTTAGCTTATAACAAATTAATTTTAAACTTGACATAAATTTCTACACTATTTTTATTTTACTTTTACCTGTGAACGCGCACCTCTGGCGAAATGGCAATGACAAGAACACCTATTAATATGCCAGGACCCTCCAATGCGAGAAGAGCCCCATCATCCTCTGTCGAGAAGGAGGTGGTGGACACAAGCCCAGTAGGGCTGGTCAGGGACAGCGTAAATAAGCTAGAGACCCCCGTGACGGGCCATCGGGCAAAAGATACCAGGGTGGGACCCCTCGCCCCGAAACTAAAAAGAGGGACGGTAAATTTGACCCCGTCACCAGAACCAGCAAAGAGGGGCCGGTACGAGAGCGCAATGCGCAATTGCAAAATCATAAAAGACCAGCTTACCATATCCGGCAACCTGAAAAGGGAAATCAGGGCCAAAATAGAGGAGATGACTACTGGGCTGCAACGCTATATCCGGGAATACGAGGATGAGCTGAAAGGTCAGCCAAGACGAGGAACTGGGACGCCGGAGAAACCAGCCTCCGCACCCACAACCTCGGCGATATGCAGCAAGGAAATCCTTGAAAAGATTGCGGAGAATGAAAAATTAATAAGAGAGAATGGAAGAGTGATGAATGAACTTAGGGAAAGAATGGAGAAACAGGATGAAAGAGAGAAAGAAAGGGAAAGAAAGGGGATGACAACCTATGCGGGTGTAGTGGCGGGCCGCCCCGGAGCACAGCCTGCGGAGCGGGCGACTCTGCACTCCGTGGTTGTTACATCCAAGGATGAAAACGAGACGAGTGAACAGGTGATGGAAAAATTAAGAAAGGTAGCGAATGAGGACGAAGGATGGGTGACGATTGAAAGAGTGAGAAAGGCAAAAGACAGGAAGGTAATAATAGGTTATAGAACGGAAGAAGAACGGAAGAGGGCACAAGGACGACTCGAGGCTAAACTGAAAAACTTGGCCGTCGAGCAAATCCAAAACAAGGATCCGCTCCTCATCCTGTATAGCGTCCTTAAGATCCACAAGGACGAAGATCTGCTCCGGGTTTTAAGATCCCGGAACCATAATGTGTTCCGTGATTTGACTCCGGAGCAGATACGTATGGCAGTGCTATACAGGAAGACGGCAAGAAACCCCCACACCTGCCATGTGGTACTTAGGGTTTCCCCAGAGGTATGGACTCGAGCCCTAGACAGGGGGAGGCTGCACGTAGACCTGCAACCCATTAGGGTTGCAGATCAATCTCCCATAGTGCAGTGCTCCCGGTGCCTAGGGTATGGACACACTAGGAAGACCTGCACCGGTACGGCATCTAGGTGTAGTCACTGCGGTGGGCTCCATCTGAGAGCCGAATGCCCAGACTACGCTGCCGGTGCAGAGCCCACATGCTGCAACTGCCAGAGGGAGAGGCTAGGCGGCGTGGGCCATAGTGTGTATAGCGACTTGTGCCCTGTGCGACAGAGATGGGATGAGATAGCGAGGACCACCACTCAGTACCGGTGCTAACGTTGTCCCGGGGAACACGACCCCATACAGAGTGCTACAGGCGAACCTCAAGAAGAAGAAGCTGGCAATCGACGACTTCATACTCGAAGCCTCGAGGCGAAAAGCCGCGGTCGCTCTAATCCAAGAGCCCTACGTAGGCAACTCGGCAAGGATGAAGTCATATCAGGGCGTCAGGGTCTTCCAGAACACTGGGCAAGGAGGAGGGACTGTGAAGGCGGCCATTGCCGTCTTCGATCCAACACTGGATGTCGTGCAGTACCCGCAACTCACCACTGATAACATCGCAGTGGTGGGGATCCGGACCAGTGCCTGGACGATCACGCTGGTGTGCTTCTACTTTGAACCAAGGCCAGCACCACTGGGGCCCTACTTAGAGCGCCTTAAAGAGGTGAGGAGAAGCCTAGGTTCCCAGCTTGTTGTTTTTGGGGGAGATGCCAACGCAAAGAGCACCTGGTGGGGTCACATGTTCGAAGACAGCAGAGGCGAGTTACTGAGAGGGGTCCTCGCTGAGATGGACCTCCATGTCCTGAACAGTGGAAATACTCCGACTTTCGACACTGTGAGAAATGGAAAGAGGTACTGCAGCTTCGTCGACATCACGGCATGCACGAGCAACGCGCTCGCCTGGGTCGGCGCTTGGAAGGTTGATACAAGCCTAGCTGCGAGCTCAGACCACAACGGCATAGTGTTCAACCTCAACCTGGCGAAAGCCAGAGGTACAAATATCAAACGCACGACGCGTATCTACAACACCCGCAAGGCCGACTGGGATGCTTTCAAAGCTAACATGGGTCGGCTGCTCTCGGATATTGCGATAGACGAAACAGAGCACCACACCCAGATGGATACCTTAGTCGAAGCATACACGAGAGCGGTCGAGTCCGCGTGCAGGGAGAGCATCCCAGTTAAAAAACCGGTGGGGTTGATCGCTGCGCCGTGGTGGTCGGAAAAACTCGCTGAATTGCGAAAGGTAATGATCACCTACAAGCGCCGCATCAGGAACGCAGCGCCCGTTCGTAGGGCGTTTGTGATAGCGCAGTACCTGGAAAGAAAGGAGACGTATGAAAGTGAGGTAAAGAAGGCACAGGTCGAGAGCTGGAAGACTTTCTGCGGAAAGCAGGACAGGGAGGGCCTCTGGGAAGGCATCTATCGAGTGATAGGAAGGGCCACAGTAAGGGAGGAGGATACTCTGCTCGCCGCCAATGGCTCATTCCTGGACGCGAAGGGTTCGGCTGAGTTACTCGCCCAGACCTTCTACCCGGGAGACCGGGAGGGCGAGGACAACGAGGGACATCGAAGAGTACGAGAAAAGGCGAGAAATTTGGACGGTGATTCGGGTCATCATGATGATGACCCACCTTTTACGGTGGGCGAACTCTTCGATGCCCTTCGGAAATTTAACCCTAAAAAGGCTCCGGGGGCGGATGGCTTCACCGCCGATATCTGCACCCACGCCATAGGGGCCGACCCCTTATTCTTCCTGAAGCTTCTGAATCGGTGCCTTCACCACGGCTACTTTCCTAAAATATGGAAGGAGGCCGTGGTGGTGGCACTGAGGAAGCCGGGGAGGGAGTCGTACACCGTCCCCAAATCGTACAGGCCTATTGGTTTACTGCCCGTTTTGGGGAAGGTGTACGAGAGAATGCTGGTAGCTCGTCTCAACTTTTATTTACTACCAAAAATTAGCCCCCGCCAGTATGGCTTTATGCCACAGAAAGGCACCGAAGACGCCCTCTATGACCTTTTGAGTCACATAAGGGCTAAACTTGATGAAAAGAGGATAGTCCTTATGGTGTCGTTGGACATAGAGGGCGCCTTCGATAGCGCATGGTGGCCTGCCATTAAGGTGAGACTGGCGGAGGAACAGTGTCCGGTGAATTTGAGACGAGTTATCAGCAGTTACCTTAGGGACAGGGAGGTAAGGGTAAGGTATGCGGGCGAGGAGTGTAGACGCTCCACGGAGAAGGGGTGCGTCCAGGGCTCAATTGGCGGACCCTTGCTGTGGAACTTGTTGTTGGATCCCTTGCTGCACCAGCTGGAAAACGGGTTGGTTCATGTCCAGGCTTTCGCGGACGACATAGTGCTGGTGTTTGATGGGGACAGCGCCCTGGAGATCGAGGGACAAGCCAATGCCTCTCTCGAGCATGTGCGGGAGTGGGGCATCCGAACGAAGCTGAAATTCGCACCGCACAAAACCTGTGCGATGGTTATCACGCGGAGGCTGAAGTACGATGTCCCGCGCCTCAGCATGGGCGGGATAGACATTGGACTGTCCGAACACATAAAAATCCTGGGGCTAACCATAGACCACAAACTCAGTTTCAACACCCACGTCTCACAGGTATGCAAGAAGGCGATCGGAATATACCACAAATTAGCGAGGATGGCCCGGATCAGCTGGGGACTTCATCCTGAGGTGATCCGGACCATTTACAACGCGGCTGTGGAGCCGACGGTGCTGTACGCGGCCAGCAGTTGGTGCGCGGCAGTGGATAGACTTGGGATACGGAAGCAGTTGAACGTGGTGCAGCGCGGGTTCGCCCAAAAACTTTGCAAGAGCTACCGGACGGTCTCTCTGCACTCGGGGCTGATCCTGGCTGGAATGCTCCCTCTGGACCTCAGAGTTCGCGAGGTGGCCTCGTTGTACGAGGCCAAGAGAGGGGTGTCCCAGTCATGGTTGGGAGACAGAGAGATCGAACGGATGACTCCAGCAGTTGAGGCGCCTCACCCCGCGGAGCATGTGCGCCTGGAGTTCACCAGCCTGGTAGACGAGGATCAATACCAGCGCACCAGTAACATCGAGGTGCGCATTTTCACGGACGGGAGCAAGATTGAGGGTCGCGTCGGCGCCGCGTTATCCATTTGGAATAACGGGGCCGAAACTAAGACCCTCAAACTTGCTCTCTCGCCGCACTGTACCGTCTATCAGGCCGAGCTCCTGGCCATTAGCAAAGCGACCAGTGAGGTCCTCAGACGCGGCGCGGCCACGTTTGGCGTTCTCAGCGACAGCAGAGCCGCACTCATGACGGTAGTGAACCATCGCGCCCTCCACCCGCTGGCGGTTGAAGCCAGGCAGAACATCAAGCGGGGCTTGGCCCAGGGCAAGGAAATCTCCTTGTTCTGGGTCAAGGCCCACGTAGGGCTGGAGGGCAATGAACGAGCTGACCAGCTCGCTAAAGAGGCGGCTCTGCGGTCGAAGGTAGCGCCACACTACAGTCTGTGCCCCGTTTCATTCGTGAAGCGGGGTCTACGTCAGATCTCGCTTGGCGAGTGGAACGACCGGTACAAGTCGGGTGAAACTGCTTCCGTGACCAAGCTCTTCTTCCCATGCGCGGTGGCGGCGTACAGGATCGTCCGCAAGATGGGGGTCGCCGGCACAACGACCCAGCTGCTAACAGGGCATGGTGGGTTCTCCGAATACTTGACTCGTTTCAAGTGCAAGGAGAACCCATCATGCGCCTGCGAGCCGGGGGTAGATGAGACGGTCGTACATCTCGTCGTGGACTGCCCGATCCACGCGAGGGATCGCTTCAACTTACAGCAACAAATTAAGTTGAACATTAATGTAGAAAACCTACCAATACTGCTCACAAAAAATTACAGGCATTACTTCCTGGAATACTGGGAAAAAATTGTTAAAATTGTGAATAAGCGAAATAGTACTTAAGGTAGTCACTAATGGATATTTTGCTAAATATCCCAAAGTAGACACTAATTTAGGAAATAAACTAAGAAGTATAAATTGTTAGTAGTAAGATTTATAGTAAATAAGAAAATGTAAGCTAAGTATATACCCGTATTTTAGATCTGAAATAGAATAAGATAAAGATAGAGAATAAGTTATAAATGTAAAAAAAAAAAATTGTTTTTGAATAAATAAAAAAGAAAATAATAAAGAAAAAATAAACAGCAGGATAAGCCCCTCCCCCTTCCACCTATTCCCCAAAGTATGAAAGGTATAGCATGAAAGTACGAGAAGCATAAAAGCGGGAACTGGAATGTTACTAGAGGACTGGAATGAAAGCGAGATAGAAATAAGGAAAGAAGTAAAGTTAGTTAAAACCCAGCTGTGAACCCTGAGTGGGTTACTAGAAGTCATAAGACTAGGGAACACACTGCATTGTTCAGAGTAGGCTCTGGCGATTGTACTAAGTACACAGCCACGAGGTGTAAGTATAAAAAAAAAAAAAAAAAAAAAAAAAAAAAAAAAAAAAAAAAAAAAAAAACCTAACCTAACCTAACCTAACCTAACCTAACCTAACCTAACCTAACCTAACCTAACCTAACCTAACCTAACCTAACCTGGGGTGCTGGTCGGGTAACCTCCACGTTGGCTTCCTCGTTTCTTCTCCCTCTGGACCATGGTCCTGGGGATCGGAAGCGGGGGGGCTGGTGCACCCTGGACGGCGGTTAATAGACTCCGACTCCAAGGAGTAGGAGCTCTGTTAGCCGTTGACCAATAACCCGGCAACCCAAAGCCCTTTTCAGGGCTAGCTGACCCCATTGCACGAGGGGGTCGTGGGATGGCGGGCCTGCAAGGCCTGCGAGGAGGGATCCATCCTCAGGAGACCTCCAAGCCCTTTTCAGGGCTACTCCAACAGCCCTTTTCAGGGCTACTCCAAAAGCCCTTTTCAGGGCTAGTTGACCCCATGAAGAGGGGTCGTGGTGCGGCGGACCTGCTAGGTCTGCGAGGCGGGTTCCGAGAGGATCAGGTGACGGGTTGGCCCACTGCTCGCGCGGGGGCTGACAGGCACTCGTGCCACCGTCGGAGTTGGGGGGGTTGGCTGCCCTCCCGCGTCGCGTAGCCTCTGAATGATCGACAACGACCTGAGTACTAGCCATACTCGGGAAGCCGTGATTTCGGAGAACGTGGGGCTTGCCTTAATTGGCCGGCCCGCGACAAGGAAAAGTCTATAAAACCCGACAGCGAAGTCGCTTAAAACCTACGGATACCAGGGGACCTCCGTAGTATGTACCCCGCTTCCCGGAATGGCCGTCACCCGGGGAGTGTAAGTTGAACGGTTCAACTCGTGGGATCAGTAATGGATAATTCAATTTTAACACAAAACAAAAATGAGTCGATGGAGATCGAGACGGGGGTCGCGAGGCCCCATGGCTCTCTCGCAGAAGCGATGGTTGTACTAGAGCGGCTGGAGGCCAGCGCTCCAACCACAAGTGGAGGGAGCTCGCGCTCGTCTTCCCCAGCTGGAAGACTATGGCGCAAAAGAGTCCCGGAGACGGAGTCCGCGGAGGCTTCAAAAAAGCCTCGCGGCCGCCCACCAACAACGGGCGAGTACGTCGGCCTTGCGCAAGCCAAGGCCGAGTTTAACGCGGCTACGGAGCGGGAGCTCAAGCTCCAAGCGGAGAGGGAGATGGCGGAGGACCTGCAGCGCCAGCGGAGCAGAACACTCTTTTTGAGAGAGTCCGCAAGTCCACAGTCCGGACCTAGCCATCAACCCCAAGACAAAGCGGCTCCCACAGCCACTGAGCCCGTAAGCACGGAGCAGCTTACGGGCGCGATTGAGGCGGCGGTAGAGATGGTGCAAACCATCGCCACCAAGAGCTCCAACCTTAAAGGACAATACGTGCGGGACCTGAAAGTAGCATGCTCGACAATTCTGGAGAACGTGCGCGTGCTCCGGTCCCGCACGGAGTCGGAGGAGGTGGCCCAGCTCCAGACCGAGCTGGCGGCTGTGCGGGCCGAGATGCGGGCCTGGCAGCAGCAGGCGCAGTCTGCGCCGCCCCCCATGAGCCGCGACGAGATCGGGTTTCTTGTCGACGCGCGGCTCGCGGGAATTGCGGACCGGCTGCTGCCGGAGACCCGTATCCGTCCGCCTCTCGAGGCGGACCGACGAAATGCGGCTCGGTCCACTGATGGTGGTGAGCCTCAGATATTGCTCACCGCGAAGCTTCCGGCTCTTCCGCCGTCGCCTCCCCCCATACCCGTTCAAGAGGCAATCCATAAGAAGGGAAAGACCAAGAAGCCGAAGAAGAAGTCGGCCGCAGCAAGGGAGGCGGAGGCCGCTCGCCAGACCCGGGGGACACCCCCTTCGGCACCCTCAGCAGCTTCGGTATCTTCGTCGGTGGTTCCAGCGGCGTCCTCGTTGTCTTCCTCGACGTCTCCAGCACTTATGGGCTGGAATAAAGTCGCAGCCCGGCCGAAGGCTTCAAAGCCGGTTCAGGCCCGTGCTGCAGCTACCCCGGCGACGGCTGCGACTCCAACAGCGCCAGCCAAAGCGAGAAAACGTGGTGCCCGTGGGTCACGTAAACTGCGCGCCCCGCAAACTGCAGCGGTATGTCTTACGCTGCAGCCGGGCGCGCAAGAGAAGGGCATCACGTACCACGACGTAATGGCCAAGGCCGAGGGTGTCATAGACATTAAGGCCTTGGGCATCGACGGCCTCCGGTTTCGCACCACAGCGACCGGGGGTCGGATGTTAGAGGTGGCTGGCGCTGACCGCGCCCAGAAGGCTGACGCCCTGGCCGCTAAGTTGCAAGAGGCGCTGGTGGAGGTCCGGGTCGCAAGGCCACAGAAGTGCGTGGAGCTGCGCATCTCTGGTCTGAGCGACTCGGCCTCTAAGGAAAGGGTGGCGGCAGCACTAGCAGCTGAGGGGGGCTGCTCTGCTGATGCAATAAAGGTGGGTGACATCCATCGCCCACCCGGTCGCCAGGGCTCGGCGTGGATACGATGTCCAGTAGAGGCGGCCAAATTGCTGACGGATGGCCGTCGCATCCTTGTCGGGTGGTCGGTGGTCAGGCTGATCACCCTGGAACCAAGGCAGACGCGGTGCTTCCGCTGCCTGGAGCCGGGGCACGTTGGGGCCAAGTGTACTGCGGGCGTTGATCGCAGTGCACTCTGCTTCCGTTGCGGGCAGGCGGGCCACAAATCCGCCACCTGCACCGCGGAGCCCAATTGCCCGGTCTGTGCGGCGGAAGGGGTGGCGTCTGGTCACCGTCTTGGTTCTGAAAAGTGTAAGGCGGCCTCCCGAAAAAGGGCGGCCCCCAAAAAAGGTGGAGCTGCAGGTGGGGGGAATCCCACTCCACCCCTGCCGCAACCACGTGAGGAGGAGATGGACACCGCCCAATCATAATGGCACATCCCATCTCCATACTGCAGGCCAACGTCAACCACTGCGTCACTGCCCAGGACCTTCTGGCCCAGTCCATGGCGCAGTGGCAGACGACAGTGGCAGTAGTCGCCGAGCCGTATTACGTCCGCGACAGCCCGAACTGGGCTAGCGACCAAGACGGCTTGGTGGCTATCGTCACCCAGCGAACTGCCCCTCCCTTCGACCGAGTGCGGAGGGGCCGCGGGTGTGTGCTCGTCGCGCTGGGTGGCGCTGCAGTGGTTGGGGTGTACTGCCCCCCAAGCAGAAGCCTCGCCGAGTTCGAGCAGTTGCTCACGGAGGTCGGGGCTCTGCTGGCAGAAGTACACCCCACCCCGGCGGTGGTGGCCGGCGACTTCAACGCTCACTCACGGGCGTGGGGATCTCCGGCTACCGATGCCCAGGGGGAGATGGTGATGGAGTGGGCGGTGTCACAGGGCTTGGTGCTGCTGAACCAAGGGGCGGTCCACACTCTTGTGCGGGCCCAGGGCAGCTCGATCGTGGATCTATCGTTCGCCAGTTCTGTCCTGGCCCGACGTGTTTCCAACTGGCGGGTCGTCGAGGGGGTGGAGACCGCGTCGGACCACCGGTACATCCGGTTCGACGTCCTCGCCGCCTCGGCGGCTCAAGTAGTGTTCGACCGCTCCTTGTTGGGGGAGGGTCCGCGGTGGCGCCTTGGATCCCTAAACCGGGAACTGGCCAAAGAGGCGGCTATCGTCGAGCGATGGGCTGCTGTTGACGGCGGCCTGGACGTGGACGCGAGGTGCGAGCGGCTCGCTGGAGCGCTGACTCGCGTCTGCGACGCGGCGATGCAGAGGGCGAGGCCTGTCCCGCCCCGGAGGCAGGTGTACTGGTGGCGTCCCCACCTAGCCGGGCTGCGTACAGCGAGCTACGCGGCCCAGAGGCAGTATACCCGCAGCCGAAGGCGGGCTATTAGAGACCTCGCCCGTGAAGAGCAATTGCACGCCGCGAACAGGGCCGCCCGTGAGGCCCTGAGCTCGGCGATCAAAGCCGCCAAGGAGGACTCCTGGAGGGAGTGGCTCGAGAGTCTCGACCAAGACCCGTGGGGGCGCCCGTACAAAACCGTGAGCCAAAAGCTCCGGCCATGGGCTCCTCCTCTCACTAGAACTCTCGAGCCGAACCTCTTGGACCGTGTGGTCAGTTCCCTCTTCCCTGCGAGGGAAGAGTGGGTCCCACCGCGGATGGCAGCATCAGGCCAGGTGCCGGCAGACGAAGGGGCAATACCTCCCGTGTCCGAGGCCGAGTTAGGGGCCGCGATCCTGGCGCTCAAGTCTAGGAACCGCGCCCCGGGCCCGGACGGCATCCCTGGGAAGGTGATTGCCACAGTCATGCCGGCACTGGAGGAGGAGACGCTGTCCCTCATGTCGGAGTGTGTGGCGTCGGGGAGGGTCCCGCGACGATGGAAGACCGGGAAGCTCGTGCTTCTTAAAAAGCACGGGCGCCCAGCCGATTCGCCGTCGGCCTACCGCCCCATCGTTTTGCTCGACGAGACGTGCAAGCTGTTCGAGCGGGTGCTCGCTGCGCGTCTCGTCAGCCACCTGGAGGGGACGGGGCACAATCTTAGTGACGGCCAGTTCGGCTTCCGTCGCGGGAGGTCGACCCTCGACGCCGTATCCCGGCTGCGGGACGGCGTCGATGAAGCGGTTGCCGGGGGAGAGGTGGTGTTGGCTGTATCGCTGGATATAGCCAACGCTTTCAACACCCTCCCCTGGGAGACCATCGCGGAGGCGCTGAGGTACCACAACGTCCCGTGTTACCTCAGGCGCGTCCTGGCGGACTACTTCGTGGACCGGGTCATCATCTACCCGGCCCAAGACGGGGTGGTCCGCCGAAGTATGTCGTGCGGCGTTCCGCAGGGGTCGGTCCTCGGGCCGCTTCTGTGGAACGTCGGCTATGACTGGGTCCTGCGCGGTGCTACTCTTCGGGGGGTCGGCGTACTTTGTTACGCCGACGATACCCTAGTCACCGCGCGGGGCCCCACGTTTCGCGACGCCGCCGTCCTCGCTACGGCAGGCGTCGCTCACGTCGTTCGCCGCATCAGGGCGCTGGGGCTAAGGGTGGCCCTTGAAAAGTCCGAGGCCCTCTTTTTCCATGGGCCTCGGCAGACGCCGCCTCGGGATAGCTCAATCATGGTGGGCGGCACCTCCATCGCTGTCGGGACCAGCCTGAAGTATCTCGGGCTCGTTCTCGACAGTCGGTGGCGGTTTGCGGAGCATTTCCGGCAGCTGGCACCCAAGTTGCTGGCGTTTGCCGGGATGCTCTCGCGGTTGCTGCCCAACAGTGGAGGTCCGGGGTCTGCCTGCCGCCGTCTCTACGACGGGGTGGTGCGCTCCAAGGCGCTCTATGGAGCGCCGATCTGGGCGGAGGCCCTCTGCCCTGCTAATGTTGCGCTGCTGCGACGTCCGCAGCGCGCCATCGCGCAGAGGGCCGCAAGGGCGTACCACACCGTCTCTTATGAGGCGGCGTGTCTGATTGCGGGCAGCATCCCCTGGGATCTCGAGGCTGGCGTCTTGAAGAAGGTGTACGAGGAGGGCGCCCTGATGCGGCACGTTGTCGGAGGTCGGCCGCTTCCGGAGGAGATCGATCGCTGGAGACAGGAGGCTCGCGACGTTCTCTTTCGGAAGTGGGCCCAAAGATTGAGCTCGGTAAGGAGCAGTTTGTTGCTTGTGGGGGCCGTTCGGCCCGTCCTGCGTGAATGGGTAGAGCGGGGTCATGGGGCTCCTTCGTATCACCTCACCCAACTTCTCACGGGTCATGGCTGTTTCGCCAAGTACCTGTGGGAGGTGGTGGGGGTGGAAGCGGAGCCCCGGTGCCGCAACTGCACCAGCGGTGACCCCGACACGGCACTTCACACGTTGGCCGTATGTGAGGCGTGGGACGGCCAGAGAGCGGCCCTCACGAGCACCGTAGGTGCAGACCTCTCGCTGTCGGCCGTAGTTTCAGCTATGGCCGGCAGCGAACAGTGTTGGGCCGCCGTCGCCTCGTTCGCTAGCGAGGTGATGGCGGCAAAGAGAGAGGCCTTGCGGGAGCGGGAGCGAGCTGGACTCACTCTCCCGCCCCGCAGGCCCCCGGCGAGGGGACGCCGGCGAGCACTATTCGCCCGCGTCCCCGAATGAGAGTAGCCACGGGCGGTGGGTCGGGGGACCCGCTGCCCTCATGCTGATGTGGCGGTATGCGCCCCTGTGTGTTCCGGGGGTGCATTCTTAAGAGGAGGAAAGGCCCCACTGTCTCGGCTCGATGGCCGGGACCGTGGGGCCTCCAGAGGCGAGCCCGCTAAATAGGGCGTCCCTAGCCGAGTCGCGGTGAGCATTCTATCCCGCGGCTCGGATTAGGCGAAGGAGGAACACCGTGGTGGTTTAGTGGGTAGTCTGGCCTTTGTCCGAGGCCAGGAGTCCCACACGAAGCGAGCCCCCTGCCCCCGCGGGGGGTAAGCGAAGTGCGTAAATGCATTCCCCACGTAAAAAAAAAAAAAAAAAAAAAAAAAAAAAAAAAACCTAACCTAACCTAACCTAACCTAACCTAACCTAACCTAACCTAACCTAACCTAACCTAACCTAACCTAACCTAACCTAACCTAACCTCTCACGGAGGTCGGGGCTCTGCTGGCAGAAGTACACCCCACCCCGGCGGTGGTGGCCGGCGACTTCAACGCTCACTCACGGGCGTGGGGATCTCCGGCTACCGATGCCCGGGGGGAGATGGTGATGGAGTGGGCGGTGTCACAGGGCTTGGTGCTGCTGAACCAAGGGGCGGTCCACACTCTTGTGCGGGCCCAGGGCAGCTCGATCGTGGATATATCGTTCGCCAGTTCTGTCCTGGCCCGTCGTGTTTCCAACTGGCGGGTCGTCGAGGGGGTGGAGACCGCGTCGGACCACCGGTACATCCGGTTCGACGTCTTCGCCGCCTCGGCGGCTCAAGTAGTGTTCGACCGCTCCTTGTTGGAGGAGGGTCCGCGGTGGCGCCTTGGATCCCTAGACCGGGAACTGGCTAAAGAGGCGGCTATCGTCGAGCGATGGGCTGCTGTTGACGGCGGCCTGGACGTGGACGCGAGGTGCGAGCGGCTCGCTGGAGCGCTGACTCGCGTCTGCGACGCGGCGATGCAGAGGGCGAGGGCTGTCCCGCCCCGGAGGCAGGTGTACTGGTGGCGTCCCCACCTAGCCGGGCTGCGTACAGCGAGCTACGCGGCCCAGAGGCAGTACACCCGCAGCCGAAGGCGGGCTATTAGAGACCTCGCCCGTGAAGAGCAATTGCACGCCGCGTACAGGGCCGCCCGTGAGGCCCTGAGCTCGGCGATCAAAGCCGCCAAGGAGGACTCCTGGAGGGAGTGGCTCGAGAGCCTCGACCAAGACCCGTGGGGGCGCCCGTACAAAACCGTGAGCCAAAAGCTCCGGCCATGGGCTCCTCCTCTCACTAGAACTCTCGAGCCGAACCTCTTGGACCGTGTGGTCAGTTCCCTCTTCCCTGCGAGGGAAGAGTGGGTCCCACCGCGGATGGCAGCATCAGGCCAGGTGCCGGCAGACGAAGGGGCAATACCTCCCGTGTCCGAGGCCGAGTTAGGGGCCGCGATCCTGGCGCTCAAGTCCAGGAACCGCGCCCCGGGCCCGGACGGCATACCTGGGAAGGTGATTGCCACAGTCATGCCGGCACTGGAGGAGGAGACGCTGTCCCTCATGTCGGAGTGTGTGGCGTCGGGGAGAGTCCCGCGACGATGGAAGACCGGGAAGCTCGTGCTCCTTAAAAAGCACGGGCGCCCAGCCGAGTCGCCGTCGGCCTACCGCCCCATCGTTTTGCTCGACGAGACGTGCAAGCTGTTCGAGCGGGTGCTCGCTGCGCGTCTCGTCAGCCACCTGGAGGGGGCGGGGCCCAACCTTAGTGACGGCCAGTTCAGCTTCCGTCGCGGGAGGTCGACCCTCGACGCCGTATCCCGGCTGCGGGACGGCGTCGATGAAGCGGTTGCCGGGGGAGAGGTGGTGTTGGCTGTATCGCTGGATATAGCCAACGCTTTCAACACCCTCCCCTGGGAGACCATCGCGGAGGCGCTGAGGTACCACAACGTCCCGTGTTACCTCAGGCGCGTCCTGGCGGACTACTTCGTGGACCGGGTCATCATCTACCCGGCCCAAGACGGGGTGGTCCGCCGAAGTATGTCGTGCGGCGTTCCGCAGGGGTCGGTCCTCGGGCCGCTTCTGTGGAACGTCGGCTATGACTGGGTCCTGCGCGGTGCTACTCTTCGGGGGGTCGGCGTACTTTGTTACGCCGACGATACCCTAGTCACCGCGCGGGGCCCCACGTTTCGCGACGCCGCCGTCCTCGCTACGGCAGGCGTCGCCCACGTCGTTCGCCGCATCAGGGCGCTGGGCTTAAGGGTGGCCCTTGAAAAGTCCGAGGCCCTCTTTTTCCATGGGCCTCGGCAGACGCCGCCTCGGGATAGCTCAATCATGGTGGGCGGCACCTCCATCGCTGTCGGGACCAGCCTGAAGTATCTCGGGCTCGTTCTCGACAGTCGGTGGCGGTTTGCGGAGCATTTCCGGCAGCTGGCACCCAAATTGCTGGCGTTTGCCGGGATGCTCTCGCGGTTGCTGCCCAACAGTGGAGGTCCGGGGTCTGCCTGCCGCCGTCTCTACGACGGGGTGGTGCGCTCCAAGGCGCTCTATGGAGCGCCGATCTGGGCGGAGGCCCTCTGCCCTGCTAATGTTGCGCTGCTGCGACGTCCGCAGCGCGCCATCGCGCAGAGGGCCGCAAGGGCGTACCACACCGTCTCTTATGAGGCGGCGTGTCTGATTGCGGGCAGCATCCCCTGGGATCTCGAGGCTGGCGTCTTGAAAAAGGTATACGAGGAGGGCGCCCTGATGCGGCGTGTTGTCGGAGGTCGGCCGCTTCCGGAGGAGATCGATTGCTGGAGACAGGAGGCTCGCGATGTTCTCTTCCGGAAGTGGGCCGTAAGGTTGAGCTCCGTAAGGAGCAGTTCGCTGCTTGTGGGGGCCGTTCGGCCCGTCCTGCGTGAGTGGGTAGAGCGGGGTCATGGGGCTCCCACGTATCACCTCACCCAACTTCTCACGGGTCATGGCTGTTTTGCCAAGTACCTGTGGGAGGTGGTGGGGGTGGAAGCGGAGCCCCGGTGCCACAACTGCACCAGTGGTGACCCCGACACGGCACATCACACATTGGCCGTGTGTGAGGCGTGGGACGGCCAGAGAGCGGCCCTCACGAGCACGGTAGGAGCAGACCTCTCGCTGTCGGCCGTAGTTTCAGCTATGGCCGGCAGCGAACAGTGTTGGGCCGCCGTCGCCTCGTTCGCTAGCGAGGTGATGGCGGCAAAGAGAGAGGCCTTGCGGGAGCGGGAGCGAGCTGGACTCACTCTCCCGCCCCGCAGGCCCCCGGCGAGGGGACGCCGGCGAGCACTATTCGCCCGCGTCCCCGAATGAGAGTAGCCACGGGCGGTGGGTCGGGGGACCCGCTGCCCTCATGCTGATGTGGCGGAATGCGCCCCTGTGTGTTCCGGGGGTGCATTCTTAAGAGGAGGAAAGGCCCCACTTTCTCGGCCCGATAGCCGGGACTGTGGGGCCTCTAGAGGTGAGCCCGCTAAATAGGGCGTCCCTAGCCGAGTCGCGGTGAGCATTCTATCCCGCGGCTCGGATTAGGCGAAGGAGGAACACCGTGGTGGTTTAGTGGGTAGTCTGGCCTTTATCCGAGGCCAGGAGTCCCACACGAAGCGAGCCCCCTGCCCCCGCGGGGGGTGCGCGAAGTGCGTAAATGCATTCCCCACGTAAAAAAAAAAAAAAAAAAAAAAAAAAAAAACCTAACCTAACCTAACCTAACCTAACCTAACCTAACCTAACCTAACCTAACCTAACCTAACCTAACCTAACCTAACCTAACCTAACCTAACCTAACCTAACCTAACCTAACCTAACCTAACCTAACCTAACCTAACCTAACCTAACCTAACCTAACCTAACCTAACCTAACCTAACCGTACTGATAGAAACTTTATATTAATTTTTTGAGCCAAATTTACGGAACAAATACACTAGTGCTATATATTTTTGAATTCGCACCGCTGCCGGCTACACGGCGCGACCGGAAAATTGGAAAATTTCCACGAAAATTCATTGACTTCACCGCTTTTTGTGCAAATTTTGGACAATTTAGCACAGCATATTGCTTGACAATCGTAACTTTTGTACTGGTCCCTGATACGCTAGCTATACCAAGTTGTGTGCGACGACGTTCCGCGTCGTCTGATACTATACACGAGTACATCAGGTGGATCCTGTGCATCGTAGGACCGTATTTCGTCTGCGGAATAGGGATTTTCGTCGGTTTCCATCAGTTTATCGTATTTTATTAAATTTTTTACTACTGACTCATAGTACGAATCGCATACCATCAGGTGCGCGAGGACAATACCTGTCCTCCGACTACCCACACGGGCACGTCGTCATCTGTATCGTGCATATCCAGGTCGATTCCTGAATATTTTTATAACATTTTACATAAAAATTTACTTCTGTAATTTCACGTAGGTACAGGGGGGTTCTTGCACCTTGGGAGGTTCAAGGGAGACGGCACCTTCACCGCCGCACCATTTAAACACCTATACTCCGAGAGGATCCCGAGGGAGTGACTGACCCGTTCAGTGCCTACCCATTCAGACTTACCTCCTCGTTTTTGGTCATCCATCTTTACAAACCTGTGCATCTAGTGTTTGGAACGTGTCCACTGGGACGTCATCTGTCCGTAGGTACCGTTCCCGATTCTCTGGGTGGTACAGTTCGCCTGAAAATTAACTTTTTATTCAAATTTTTACTGTAAACAAACCGTTTTTCGGCGATATTTCCAAATTTTCACAGGAACGCCTACCTAACCGATTGCACCACCGTGTGGCTGCTGACGAGACCTTTCCGTAGGTATCTCTCGCGACTCGCTGGAGTCAGTACTTTTTTGGCTAATTGCATTTTTAAGAATTTTTGGTTTTTCAGGCAAATTCTATAATCGTAGTTTCAGGATTTTTCAGAGATTTAACTATTTGTCCTTGAGGAGCTCGTCGAGACGAGTCCGCCGGTACCACGTTCTACTCTCTGGGACCTATACTTTTTGAGTAATTAGCGTTTCAAATCGAGTGGGCGTGGCCAGAGTTTACCTTAGGGCACAGTAATTAAAACAATTGTACTGATAGAAACTTTATATTAATTTTTTGAGCCAAATTTACGGAACAAATACACTAGTGCTATATATTTTTGAATTCGCACCGCTGCCGGCTACACGGCGCGACCGGAAAATTGGAAAATTTCCACGAAAATTCATTGACTTCACCGCTTTTTGTGCAAATTTTGGACAATTTAGCACAGCATATTGCTTGACAATCGTAACTTTTGTACTGGTCCCTGATACGCTAGCTATACCAAGTTGTGTGCGACGACGTTCCGCGTCGTCTGATACTATACACGAGTACATCAGGTGGATCCTGTGCATCGTAGGACCGTATTTCGTCTGCGGAATAGGGATTTTCGTCGGTTTCCATCAGTTTATCGTATTTTATTAAATTTTTTACTACTGACTCATAGTACGAATCGCATACCATCAGGTGCGCGAGGACAATACCTGTCCTCCGACTACCCACAAGGGCACATCGTCATCTGTATCGTGCATATCCAGGTCGATTTCTGAATATTTTTATAACATTTTACATAAACATTTACTTCTGTAATTTCACGTAGGTACAGGGGGGTTCTTGCACCTTGGGAGGTTCAAGGGAGACGGCATCTTCACCGCCGCACCATTTAAACACCTATACTCCGAGAGGATCCCGAGGGAGTGACTGACCCGTTCAGTGCCTACCCATTCAGACTTACCTCCTCGTTTTTGGTCATCCATCTTTACAAACCTGTGCATCTAGTGTTTGGAACGTGTCCACTGGGACGTCATCTGTCCGTAGGTACCGTTCCCGATTATCTGGGTGGTACAGTTCGCCTGAAAATTAACTTTTCATTCAAATTTTTATTGTAAATAAACCGTTTTTCGGCGATATTTCCAAATTTTCACAGGAACGCCTACCTAACCGATTGCACCACCGTGTGGCTGCTGACGAGACCTTTCCGTGGGTACCTCTCGCGACTCGCTGGAGTCAGTACTTTTTTGGCTAATTGCATTTTTAAGAATTTTTGGTTTTTCAGGCAAATTCTATAATCGTAGTTTCAGGATTTTTCAGAGATTTAACTATTTGTCCTTGAGGAGCTCGTCGAGACGAGTCCGCCGGTACCACGTTCTACTCTCTGGGACCTATACTTTTTGAGTAATTAGCGTTTCAAATCGAGTGGGCGTGGCCAGAGTTTACCTTAGGGCACAGTAATTAAAACAATTGTACTGATAGAAACTTTATATTAATTTTTTGAGCCAAATTTACGGAACAAATACACTAGTGCTATATATTTTTGAATTCGCACCGCTGCCGGCTACACGGCGCGACCGGAAAATTGGAAAATTTCCACGAAAATTCATTGACTTCACCGCTTTTTGTGCAAATTTTGGACAATTTAGCACAGCATATTGCTTGACAATCGTAACTTTTGTACTGGTCCCTGATACGCTAGCTATACCAAGTTGTGTGCGACGACGTTCCGCGTCGTCTGATACTATACACGAGTACATCAGGTGGATCCTGTGCATCGTAGGACCGTATTTCGTCTGCGGAATAGGGATTTTCGTCGGTTTCCATCAGTTTATCGTATTTTATTAAATTTTTTACTACTGACTCATAGTACGAATCGCATACCATCAGGTGCGCGAGGACAATACCTGTCCTCCGACTACCCACAAGGGCACATCGTCATCTGTATCGTGCATATCCAGGTCGATTCCTGAATATTTTTATAACATTTTACATAAACATTTACTTCTGTAATTTCACGTAGGTACAGGGGGGTTCTTGCACCTTGGGAGGTTCAAGGGAGACGGCATCTTCACCGCCGCACCATTTAAACACCTATACTCCGAGAGGATCCCGAGGGAGTGACTGACCCGTTCAGTGCCTACCCATTCAGACTTACCTCCTCGTTTTTGGTCATCCATCTTTACAAACCTGTGCATCTAGTGTTTGGAACGTGTCCACTGGGACGTCATCTGTCCGTAGGTACCGTTCCCGATTATCTGGGTGGTACAGTTCGCCTGAAAATTAACTTTTCATTCAAATTTTTATTGTAAATAAACCGTTTTTCGGCGATATTTCCAAATTTTCACAGGAACGCCTACCTAACCGATTGCACCACCGTGTGGCTGCTGACGAGACCTTTCCGTGGGTACCTCTCGCGACTCGCTGGAGTCAGTACTTTTTTGGCTAATTGCATTTTTAAGAATTTTTGGTTTTTCAGGCAAATTCTATAATCGTAGTTTCAGGATTTTTCAGAGATTTAACTATTTGTCCTTGAGGAGCTCGTCGAGACGAGTCCGCCGGTACCACGTTCTACTCTCTGGGACCTATACTTTTTGAGTAATTAGCGTTTCAAATCGAGTGGGCGTGGCCAGAGTTTACCTTAGGGCACAGTAATTAAAACAATTGTACTGATAGAAACTTTATATTAATTTTTTGAGCCAAATTTACGGAACAAATACACTAGTGCTATATATTTTTGAATTCGCACCGCTGCCGGCTACACGGCGCGACCGGAAAATTGGAAAATTTCCACGAAAATTCATTGACTTCACCGCTTTTTGTGCAAATTTTGGACAATTTAGCACAGCATATTGCTTGACAATCGTAACTTTTGTACTGGTCCCTGATACGCTAGCTATACCAAGTTGTGTGCGACGACGTTCCGCGTCGTCTGATACTATACACGAGTACATCAGGTGGATCCTGTGCATCGTAGGACCGTATTTCGTCTGCGGAATAGGGATTTTCGTCGGTTTCCATCAGTTTATCGTATTTTATTAAATTTTTTACTACTGACTCATAGTACGAATCGCATACCATCAGGTGCGCGAGGACAATACCTGTCCTCCGACTACCCACAAGGGCACATCGTCATCTGTATCGTGCATATCCAGGTCGATTCCTGAATATTTTTATAACATTTTACATAAACATTTACTTCTGTAATTTCACGTAGGTACAGGGGGGTTCTTGCACCTTGGGAGGTTCAAGGGAGACGGCATCTTCACCGCCGCACCATTTAAACACCTATACTCCGAGAGGATCCCGAGGGAGTGACTGACCCGTTCAGTGCCTACCCATTCAGACTTACCTCCTCGTTTTTGGTCATCCATCTTTACAAACCTGTGCATCTAGTGTTTGGAACGTGTCCACTGGGACGTCATCTGTCCGTAGGTACCGTTCCCGATTATCTGGGTGGTACAGTTCGCCTGAAAATTAACTTTTCATTCAAATTTTTATTGTAAATAAACCGTTTTTCGGCGATATTTCCAAATTTTCACAGGAACGCCTACCTAACCGATTGCACCACCGTGTGGCTGCTGACGAGACCTTTCCGTGGGTACCTCTCGCGACTCGCTGGAGTCAGTACTTTTTTGGCTAATTGCATTTTTAAGAATCGCGCGCCCCGCCCGCCCACCCGAATTTACTGCCTTAGGCACGTCGGCTCGGTTGGGAGGAGTCCTACGCGGGGCCGCCTGAAACCGGCCGTAACCGGTTCGGAGAGAGGCCATTGACCTTTTTAGTGACATACGAACTTGTTCGTATTATTTATTTAATGACTATAATTTTATGATTTAATTAACGCGAGTATATTTATACCTAATTTGTTGACTAACTATTGATTTGACTTGGAACTTGACTAGACCGTGGTTTTATAATTCGTATTTTGTCGTTATTTTACAAAGTTCATTTGGTTTTTGACCTTTTCCGTGTTCACTCGGCTTACCGTTTGTTCATTAGTAGTTGTATGACGTGATATTTGTGTTTGTGTTGTGTCCCTTATATTTTATACAATTTTAACTATAGATTGGTATTCTAATCTCAATTATATCATTGACAAATCTGAGCTGTATTGACATTGTATTATATTATTAATTTTTATCTTAACTCTAATTCTGAGTAAACGCGCACCAGGAGTCATGAGCACCTTCCGTTCGCCTTTTGAAAAGAAGGGAGCTCCTCCTGCAGAGAGGCAAAGAACCTTCACGGTTGAGGACGGCCCTGAAGTCGAGATAGAGACAAGCATGTACGGAAACGTCCGGAGGAGCATTGAAAGGATCCAGGCCACTGCCGGTCCTCCCTCACCCGACGAACAGTCTCTAAAATGTCCTCTTCGGAAGGCGATGGTGTGCTGCGTCACCATCAGGCAACAAATGGCCCTATCCAGGAACTTGAAATCGGATATTAAACGGGCCATAGGTGACGCAGTCACAGGGATACAGGAGAACATTAGGGCATACGTGGCAGAAAAGATGAGAAATGAAAATAAGAGTAAGGCGGGACAGAGCGCTGGGCCGGCGGGGTTACCGGCCCCCGTCGCCGTCCCGGTCTCCACCCCGTGTTCACACGACACGGAGATATTGAGAAAGATAGAGGAAAATGAGAGGCTAATCAGGGAGAATGGAAAAGTGATGTGCGAGCTAAGGGATCGAATGGAGAGACAGGACGAAAGGGAAAGGGAGAGAGAGAGAGAGACGGTAACTTACGCGAGTGCAGCGGCCGCCAACCATCCCAGGGAAGCAGTGCTCCCGCCGCAGACGCTCCACTCCGTAAGCGTCTCCTCTACTAACGAGACCGATTCAGCGGAAGAAGTCCTGAAAAATATCAGGGAGGCCATGGACGCCAAGGAGGGCTGGGTAAAGGTGGAGAGAGTGAGAAAGGCAAAGGAAAGAAAAGTAATTATGGGATGCAGAAGTGAGGAGGACAGAAGAAAAGTAAAGGAAAGGCTTGAAGGAGTCGCGGGTCGATTCGTTGTCGAGGAGATAAAGAACAGGGACCCTCTTCTGATTCTGAGGGACGTATTAAAGATTCATGATGATCATGAGATCCTTCGCGCCCTTCGGAATCAGAATGGGGCCCTGTTCGAGGGTCTCGTCGAGGGCGACGACCGCGCGACAATCAAATTCAAAAAGCGATCGCGCCACTCACAGTTCCACCACGTGGTGATCAGCACGTCGCCTGCTGTATGGAGGAGAGCGACGGAGATGAAACGCCTATATATCGACCTCCAGAGAGTCGCAGTGGCAGACCAGACGCCACTCATCCAATGCACCAGGTGCCTGGCTTTCGGACACACCAAACGTTTTTGTTTGATGCCCGAAACGCGAGACCTGTGTGCAAAATGTGGCAAACCTCATAGCCAGGATGAACCCGACCTATGCAGCAGGAAAGACGAAGAGCCCCATTGCATAAACTGCATGCGCGAATATGGGGAGACGAAGCACCACCACGCCTTCGACAAGTCGTGCCCAGTCCTCCAAAAGTGGGACGCGATGGCCAGGGCGACCATAGCCTATTCCTAGGGACGCCCTGGTCACCGTGAAAACATAAACAAATTCATGCTATTCATACTTATAATTAATGTTATAATGTAAGGCATGTATAAAAACATAAAAGGCCGGAATTATAAAAATATAAACGACAAACAATAAATAAATAAACTTTCGACTAAAGTTAAATATTGAACCCACTTTAAATCCGCAAATTGAGAATCTCGACCTCCCTTAAATAAAGATTGCCTTAACATCTACATGTTTTATATATATATTTAAGTGTATGCATATTTTAATATTCATAATTTTGTTCTCTAAAAAATATAAAAATAATATGTCCCATATTATGATCCTTACTATGTCTATACTTAGTATACAATTTTAAATAACCGCACTTGTAACAATTTTCTGATGAAAATTGAACCAAGTCGACAATCTTCCTCTTCTAAGCTATTCTATCTGTCAGTTATATATTACTATAAACAATTTATTGTCAGATCGCGTAGTAAATTCATTTATATCTTTATATATATATATATAAATTATCAAGCTTAGAAATATAAAATATATTAATACATTGTTATTGTCCGGTGCGCAATTCTTGTTGATTTTATTATTGTATGATGTATATATGTATTTCTCTATTTACCGATGTATATATGAAATTGCGCACAACAGTTTTTTAATAGTGAGAGATGATAGCTGGGCAACCGACGGGCCAAGGTCAGTCGGTTGCCGGGCTACCATCACTCAAACGGCCAAATGCCTTCCAAATAATCATTACATTTGATTTCTCAGTATCACTTTTGAACCGGGCATTCTGTGGCTTATTACATAATAAGCCACCCAATAAACCGAAGTAAATTCACTGTCAACCCCAAATAGTAATAACCCTTCTTGGCACTTAGTTTCTTGAATAATAATTTATAAACTCATTTTCATTTTTTCTAAAATTATTAGACTCTAAAAACCGCAAACAAGGACCCCACAAGATTAATCCAGTGGGGGAAACCGTGCGAAATCTTAAAAAAAAAAAAAAAAAAAAAAACCTAACCTAACCTAACCTAACCTAACCTAACCTAACCGTTCTGATAGAAACTTTATATTGATTTTTTGAACCAAATTTACGGAATAAATACTATAGTGCTATATATTTTTGAATTCGCACCGCTGCCGGCTACACGGCGCGACCGGAAAATTGGAAAATTTCCACGAAAATTCATTGACTTCACCGCTTTTTGTGCAATTTTGGACAATTTAGCACAGCATATTGCTTGACAATCGTAACTTTTGTACTGGTCCCTGATACGCTAGCTATACCAAGTTGTGTGCGACGACGTTCCGCGTCGTCTGATACTATACACGAGTACATCAGGTGGATCCTGTGCATCGTAGGACCGTATTTCGTCTGCGGAATAGGGATTTTCGTCGGTTTCCATCAGTTTATCGTATTTTATTAAATTTTTTACTACTGACTCATAGTACGAATCGCATACCATCAGGTGCGCGAGGACAATACCTGTCCTCAGACTACCCACACGGGCACATCGTCATCTGTATCGTGCATATCCAGGTCGATTCCTGAATATTTTTATAACATTTTACATAAACATTTACTTCTGTAATTTCACGTAGGTACAGGGGGGTTCTTGCACCTTAGGAGGTTCAAGGGAGACGGCATCTTCACCGCCGCACCATTTAAACACCTATACTCCGAGAGGATCCCGAGGGAGTGACTGACCCGTTCAGTGCCTACCCATTCAGACTTACCTCCTCGTTTTTGGTCATCCATCTTTACAAACCTGTGCATCTAGTGTTTGGAACGTGTCCACTGGGACGTCATCTGTCCGTAGGTACCGTTCCCGATTCTCTGGGTGGTACAGTTCGCCTGAAAATTAACTTTTTATTCAAATTTTTACTGTAAACAAACCGTTTTTCGGCGATATTTCCAAATTTTCACAGGAACGCCTACCTAACCGATTGCACCACCGTGTGGCTGCTGACGAGACCTTTCCGTAGGTACCTCTCGCGACTCGCTGGAGTCAGTACTTTTTTTGGCTAATTGCATTTTTAAGAATTTTTGGTTTTTCAGGCAAATTCTATAATCGTAGTTTCAGGATTTTTCAGAGATTTAACTATTTGTCCTTGAGGAGCTCGTCGAGACGAGTCCGCCGGTACCACGTTCTACTCTCTGGGACCTATACTTTTTGAGTAATTAGCGTTTCAAATCGAGTGGGCGTGGCCAGAGTTTACCTTAGGGCACAGTAATTAATAACAATTGTTCTGATAGAAACTTTATATTGATTTTTTGAACCAAATTTACGGAATAAATACTATAGTGCTATATATTTTTGAATTCGCACCGCTGCCGGCTACACGGCGCGACCGGAAAATTGGAAAATTTCCACGAAAATTCATTGACTTCACCGCTTTTTGTGCAATTTTGGACAATTTAGCACAGCATATTGCTTGACAATCGTAACTTTTGTACTGGTCCCTGATACGCTAGCTATACCAAGTTGTGTGCGACGACGTTCCGCGTCGTCTGATACTATACACGAGTACATCAGGTGGATCCTGTGCATCGTAGGACCGTATTTCGTCTGCGGAATAGGGATTTTCGTCGGTTTCCATCAGTTTATCGTATTTTATTAAATTTTTTACTACTGACTCATAGTACGAATCGCATACCATCAGGTGCGCGAGGACAATACCTGTCCTCAGACTACCCACACGGGCACATCGTCATCTGTATCGTGCATATCCAGGTCGATTCCTGAATATTTTTATAACATTTTACATAAACATTTACTTCTGTAATTTCACGTAGGTACAGGGGGGTTCTTGCACCTTAGGAGGTTCAAGGGAGACGGCATCTTCACCGCCGCACCATTTAAACACCTATACTCCGAGAGGATCCCGAGGGAGTGACTGACCCGTTCAGTGCCTACCCATTCAGACTTACCTCCTCGTTTTTGGTCATCCATCTTTACAAACCTGTGCATCTAGTGTTTGGAACGTGTCCACTGGGACGTCATCTGTCCGTAGGTACCGTTCCCGATTCTCTGGGTGGTACAGTTCGCCTGAAAATTAACTTTTTATTCAAATTTTTACTGTAAACAAACCGTTTTTCGGCGATATTTCCAAATTTTCACAGGAACGCCTACCTAACCGATTGCACCACCGTGTGGCTGCTGACGAGACCTTTCCGTAGGTACCTCTCGCGACTCGCTGGAGTCAGTACTTTTTTTGGCTAATTGCATTTTTAAGAATTTTTGGTTTTTCAGGCAAATTCTATAATCGTAGTTTCAGGATTTTTCAGAGATTTAACTATTTGTCCTTGAGGAGCTCGTCGAGACGAGTCCGCCGGTACCACGTTCTACTCTCTGGGACCTATACTTTTTGAGTAATTAGCGTTTCAAATCGAGTGGGCGTGGCCAGAGTTTACCTTAGGGCACAGTAATTAATAACAATTGTTCTGATAGAAACTTTATATTGATTTTTTGAACCAAATTTACGGAATAAATACTATAGTGTTATATATTTTTGAATTCGCACCGCTGCCGGCTACACGGCGCGACCGGAAAATTGGAAAATTTCCACGAAAATTCATTGACTTCACCGCTTTTTGTGCAATTTTGGACAATTTAGCACAGCATATTGCTTGACAATCGTAACTTTTGTACTGGTCCCTGATACGCTAGCTATACCAAGTTGTGTGCGACGACGTTCCGCGTCGTCTGATACTATACACGAGTACATCAGGTGGATCCTGTGCATCGTAGGACCGTATTTCGTCTGCGGAATAGGGATTTTCGTCGGTTTCCATCAGTTTATCGTATTTTATTAAATTTTTTACTACTGACTCATAGTACGAATCGCATACCATCAGGTGCGCGAGGACAATACCTGTCCTCAGACTACCCACACGGGCACATCGTCATCTGTATCGTGCATATCCAGGTCGATTCCTGAATATTTTTATAACATTTTACATAAACATTTACTTCTGTAATTTCACGTAGGTACAGGGGGGTTCTTGCACCTTAGGAGGTTCAAGGGAGACGGCATCTTCACCGCCGCACCATTTAAACACCTATACTCCGAGAGGATCCCGAGGGAGTGACTGACCCGTTCAGTGCCTACCCATTCAGACTTACCTCCTCGTTTTTGGTCATCCATCTTTACAAACCTGTGCATCTAGTGTTTGGAACGTGTCCACTGGGACGTCATCTGTCCGTAGGTACCGTTCCCGATTCTCTGGGTGGTACAGTTCGCCTGAAAATTAACTTTTTATTCAAATTTTTACTGTAAACAAACCGTTTTTCGGCGATATTTCCAAATTTTCACAGGAACGCCTACCTAACCGATTGCACCACCGTGTGGCTGCTGACGAGACCTTTCCGTAGGTACCTCTCGCGACTCGCTGGAGTCAGTACTTTTTTTGGCTAATTGCATTTTTAAGAATTTTTGGTTTTTCAGGCAAATTCTATAATCGTAGTTTCAGGATTTTTCAGAGATTTAACTATTTGTCCTTGAGGAGCTCGTCGAGACGAGTCCGCCGGTACCACGTTCTACTCTCTGGGACCTATACTTTTTGAGTAATTAGCGTTTCAAATCGAGTGGGCGTGGCCAGAGTTTACCTTAGGGCACAGTAATTAATAACAATTGTTCTGATAGAAACTTTATATTGATTTTTTGAACCAAATTTACGGAATAAATACTATAGTGTTATATATTTTTGAATTCGCACCGCTGCCGGCTACACGGCGCGACCGGAAAATTGGAAAATTTCCACGAAAATTCATTGACTTCACCGCTTTTTGTGCAATTTTGGACAATTTAGCACAGCATATTGCTTGACAATCGTAACTTTTGTACTGGTCCCTGATACGCTAGCTATACCAAGTTGTGTGCGACGACGTTCCGCGTCGTCTGATACTATACACGAGTACATCAGGTGGATCCTGTGCATCGTAGGACCGTATTTCGTCTGCGGAATAGGGATTTTCGTCGGTTTCCATCAGTTTATCGTATTTTATTAAATTTTTTACTACTGACTCATAGTACGAATCGCATACCATCAGGTGCGCGAGGACAATACCTGTCCTCAGACTACCCACACGGGCACATCGTCATCTGTATCGTGCATATCCAGGTCGATTCCTGAATATTTTTATAACATTTTACATAAACATTTACTTCTGTAATTTCACGTAGGTACAGGGGGGTTCTTGCACCTTAGGAGGTTCAAGGGAGACGGCATCTTCACCGCCGCACCATTTAAACACCTATACTCCGAGAGGATCCCGAGGGAGTGACTGACCCGTTCAGTGCCTACCCATTCAGACTTACCTCCTCGTTTTTGGTCATCCATCTTTACAAACCTGTGCATCTAGTGTTTGGAACGTGTCCACTGGGACGTCATCTGTCCGTAGGTACCGTTCCCGATTCTCTGGGTGGTACAGTTCGCCTGAAAATTAACTTTTTATTCAAATTTTTACTGTAAACAAACCGTTTTTCGGCGATATTTCCAAATTTTCACAGGAACGCCTACCTAACCGATTGCACCACCGTGTGGCTGCTGACGAGACCTTTCCGTAGGTACCTCTCGCGACTCGCTGGAGTCAGTACTTTTTTTGGCTAATTGCATTTTTAAGAATTTTTGGTTTTTCAGGCAAATTCTATAATCGTAGTTTCAGGATTTTTCAGAGATTTAACTATTTGTCCTTGAGGAGCTCGTCGAGACGAGTCCGCCGGTACCACGTTCTACTCTCTGGGACCTATACTTTTTGAGTAATTAGCGTTTCAAATCGAGTGGGCGTGGCCAGAGTTTACCTTAGGGCACAGTAATTAATAACAATTGTTCTGATAGAAACTTTATATTGATTTTTTGAACCAAATTTACGGAATAAATACTATAGTGTTATATATTTTTGAATTCGCACCGCTGCCGGCTACACGGCGCGACCGGAAAATTGGAAAATTTCCACGAAAATTCATTGACTTCACCGCTTTTTGTGCAATTTTGGACAATTTAGCACAGCATATTGCTTGACAATCGTAACTTTTGTACTGGTCCCTGATACGCTAGCTATACCAAGTTGTGTGCGACGACGTTCCGCGTCGTCTGATACTATACACGAGTACATCAGGTGGATCCTGTGCATCGTAGGACCGTATTTCGTCTGCGGAATAGGGATTTTCGTCGGTTTCCATCAGTTTATCGTATTTTATTAAATTTTTTACTACTGACTCATAGTACGAATCGCATACCATCAGGTGCGCGAGGACAATACCTGTCCTCAGACTACCCACACGGGCACATCGTCATCTGTATCGTGCATATCCAGGTCGATTCCTGAATATTTTTATAACATTTTACATAAACATTTACTTCTGTAATTTCACGTAGGTACAGGGGGGTTCTTGCACCTTAGGAGGTTCAAGGGAGACGGCATCTTCACCGCCGCACCATTTAAACACCTATACTCCGAGAGGATCCCGAGGGAGTGACTGACCCGTTCAGTGCCTACCCATTCAGACTTACCTCCTCGTTTTTGGTCATCCATCTTTACAAACCTGTGCATCTAGTGTTTGGAACGTGTCCACTGGGACGTCATCTGTCCGTAGGTACCGTTCCCGATTCTCTGGGTGGTACAGTTCGCCTGAAAATTAACTTTTTATTCAAATTTTTACTGTAAACAAACCGTTTTTCGGCGATATTTCCAAATTTTCACAGGAACGCCTACCTAACCGATTGCACCACCGTGTGGCTGCTGACGAGACCTTTCCGTAGGTACCTCTCGCGACTCGCTGGAGTCAGTACTTTTTTTGGCTAATTGCATTTTTAAGAATTTTTGGTTTTTCAGGCAAATTCTATAATCGTAGTTTCAGGATTTTTCAGAGATTTAACTATTTGTCCTTGAGGAGCTCGTCGAGACGAGTCCGCCGGTACCACGTTCTACTCTCTGGGACCTATACTTTTTGAGTAATTAGCGTTTCAAATCGAGTGGGCGTGGCCAGAGTTTACCTTAGGGCACAGTAATTAATAACAATTGTTCTGATAGAAACTTTATATTGATTTTTTGAACCAAATTTACGGAATAAATACTATAGTGCTATATATTTTTGAATTCGCACCGCTGCCGGCTACACGGCGCGACCGGAAAATTGGAAAATTTCCACGAAAATTCATTGACTTCACCGCTTTTTGTGCAATTTTGGACAATTTAGCACAGCATATTGCTTGACAATCGTAACTTTTGTACTGGTCCCTGATACGCTAGCTATACCAAGTTGTGTGCGACGACGTTCCGCGTCGTCTGATACTATACACGAGTACATCAGGTGGATCCTGTGCATCGTAGGACCGTATTTCGTCTGCGGAATAGGGATTTTCGTCGGTTTCCATCAGTTTATCGTATTTTATTAAATTTTTTACTACTGACTCATAGTACGAATCGCATACCATCAGGTGCGCGAGGACAATACCTGTCCTCAGACTACCCACACGGGCACATCGTCATCTGTATCGTGCATATCCAGGTCGATTCCTGAATATTTTTATAACATTTTACATAAACATTTACTTCTGTAATTTCACGTAGGTACAGGGGGGTTCTTGCACCTTAGGAGGTTCAAGGGAGACGGCATCTTCACCGCCGCACCATTTAAACACCTATACTCCGAGAGGATCCCGAGGGAGTGACTGACCCGTTCAGTGCCTACCCATTCAGACTTACCTCCTCGTTTTTGGTCATCCATCTTTACAAACCTGTGCATCTAGTGTTTGGAACGTGTCCACTGGGACGTCATCTGTCCGTAGGTACCGTTCCCGATTCTCTGGGTGGTACAGTTCGCCTGAAAATTAACTTTTTATTCAAATTTTTACTGTAAACAAACCGTTTTTCGGCGATATTTCCAAATTTTCACAGGAACGCCTACCTAACCGATTGCACCACCGTGTGGCTGCTGACGAGACCTTTCCGTAGGTACCTCTCGCGACTCGCTGGAGTCAGTACTTTTTTTGGCTAATTGCATTTTTAAGAATTTTTGGTTTTTCAGGCAAATTCTATAATCGTAGTTTCAGGATTTTTCAGAGATTTAACTATTTGTCCTTGAGGAGCTCGTCGAGACGAGTCCGCCGGTACCACGTTCTACTCTCTGGGACCTATACTTTTTGAGTAATTAGCGTTTCAAATCGAGTGGGCGTGGCCAGAGTTTACCTTAGGGCACAGTAATTAATAACAATTGTTCTGATAGAAACTTTATATTGATTTTTTGAACCAAATTTACGGAATAAATACTATAGTGTTATATATTTTTGAATTCGCACCGCTGCCGGCTACACGGCGCGACCGGAAAATTGGAAAATTTCCACGAAAATTCATTGACTTCACCGCTTTTTGTGCAATTTTGGACAATTTAGCACAGCATATTGCTTGACAATCGTAACTTTTGTACTGGTCCCTGATACGCTAGCTATACCAAGTTGTGTGCGACGACGTTCCGCGTCGTCTGATACTATACACGAGTACATCAGGTGGATCCTGTGCATCGTAGGACCGTATTTCGTCTGCGGAATAGGGATTTTCGTCGGTTTCCATCAGTTTATCGTATTTTATTAAATTTTTTACTACTGACTCATAGTACGAATCGCATACCATCAGGTGCGCGAGGACAATACCTGTCCTCAGACTACCCACACGGGCACATCGTCATCTGTATCGTGCATATCCAGGTCGATTCCTGAATATTTTTATAACATTTTACATAAACATTTACTTCTGTAATTTCACGTAGGTACAGGGGGGTTCTTGCACCTTAGGAGGTTCAAGGGAGACGGCATCTTCACCGCCGCACCATTTAAACACCTATACTCCGAGAGGATCCCGAGGGAGTGACTGACCCGTTCAGTGCCTACCCATTCAGACTTACCTCCTCGTTTTTGGTCATCCATCTTTACAAACCTGTGCATCTAGTGTTTGGAACGTGTCCACTGGGACGTCATCTGTCCGTAGGTACCGTTCCCGATTCTCTGGGTGGTACAGTTCGCCTGAAAATTAACTTTTTATTCAAATTTTTACTGTAAACAAACCGTTTTTCGGCGATATTTCCAAATTTTCACAGGAACGCCTACCTAACCGATTGCACCACCGTGTGGCTGCTGACGAGACCTTTCCGTAGGTACCTCTCGCGACTCGCTGGAGTCAGTACTTTTTTTGGCTAATTGCATTTTTAAGAATTTTTGGTTTTTCAGGCAAATTCTATAATCGTAGTTTCAGGATTTTTCAGAGATTTAACTATTTGTCCTTGAGGAGCTCGTCGAGACGAGTCCGCCGGTACCACGTTCTACTCTCTGGGACCTATACTTTTTGAGTAATTAGCGTTTCAAATCGAGTGGGCGTGGCCAGAGTTTACCTTAGGGCACAGTAATTAATAACAATTGTTCTGATAGAAACTTTATATTGATTTTTTGAACCAAATTTACGGAATAAATACTATAGTGCTATATATTTTTGAATTCGCACCGCTGCCGGCTACACGGCGCGACCGGAAAATTGGAAAATTTCCACGAAAATTCATTGACTTCACCGCTTTTTGTGCAATTTTGGACAATTTAGCACAGCATATTGCTTGACAATCGTAACTTTTGTACTGGTCCCTGATACGCTAGCTATACCAAGTTGTGTGCGACGACGTTCCGCGTCGTCTGATACTATACACGAGTACATCAGGTGGATCCTGTGCATCGTAGGACCGTATTTCGTCTGCGGAATAGGGATTTTCGTCGGTTTCCATCAGTTTATCGTATTTTATTAAATTTTTTACTACTGACTCATAGTACGAATCGCATACCATCAGGTGCGCGAGGACAATACCTGTCCTCAGACTACCCACACGGGCACATCGTCATCTGTATCGTGCATATCCAGGTCGATTCCTGAATATTTTTATAACATTTTACATAAACATTTACTTCTGTAATTTCACGTAGGTACAGGGGGGTTCTTGCACCTTAGGAGGTTCAAGGGAGACGGCATCTTCACCGCCGCACCATTTAAACACCTATACTCCGAGAGGATCCCGAGGGAGTGACTGACCCGTTCAGTGCCTACCCATTCAGACTTACCTCCTCGTTTTTGGTCATCCATCTTTACAAACCTGTGCATCTAGTGTTTGGAACGTGTCCACTGGGACGTCATCTGTCCGTAGGTACCGTTCCCGATTCTCTGGGTGGTACAGTTCGCCTGAAAATTAACTTTTTATTCAAATTTTTACTGTAAACAAACCGTTTTTCGGCGATATTTCCAAATTTTCACAGGAACGCCTACCTAACCGATTGCACCACCGTGTGGCTGCTGACGAGACCTTTCCGTAGGTACCTCTCGCGACTCGCTGGAGTCAGTACTTTTTTTGGCTAATTGCATTTTTAAGAATTTTTGGTTTTTCAGGCAAATTCTATAATCGTAGTTTCAGGATTTTTCAGAGATTTAACTATTTGTCCTTGAGGAGCTCGTCGAGACGAGTCCGCCGGTACCACGTTCTACTCTCTGGGACCTATACTTTTTGAGTAATTAGCGTTTCAAATCGAGTGGGCGTGGCCAGAGTTTACCTTAGGGCACAGTAATTAATAACAATTGTTCTGATAGAAACTTTATATTGATTTTTTGAACCAAATTTACGGAATAAATACTATAGTGCTATATATTTTTGAATTCGCACCGCTGCCGGCTACACGGCGCGACCGGAAAATTGGAAAATTTCCACGAAAATTCATTGACTTCACCGCTTTTTGTGCAATTTTGGACAATTTAGCACAGCATATTGCTTGACAATCGTAACTTTTGTACTGGTCCCTGATACGCTAGCTATACCAAGTTGTGTGCGACGACGTTCCGCGTCGTCTGATACTATACACGAGTACATCAGGTGGATCCTGTGCATCGTAGGACCGTATTTCGTCTGCGGAATAGGGATTTTCGTCGGTTTCCATCAGTTTATCGTATTTTATTAAATTTTTTACTACTGACTCATAGTACGAATCGCATACCATCAGGTGCGCGAGGACAATACCTGTCCTCAGACTACCCACACGGGCACATCGTCATCTGTATCGTGCATATCCAGGTCGATTCCTGAATATTTTTATAACATTTTACATAAACATTTACTTCTGTAATTTCACGTAGGTACAGGGGGGTTCTTGCACCTTAGGAGGTTCAAGGGAGACGGCATCTTCACCGCCGCACCATTTAAACACCTATACTCCGAGAGGATCCCGAGGGAGTGACTGACCCGTTCAGTGCCTACCCATTCAGACTTACCTCCTCGTTTTTGGTCATCCATCTTTACAAACCTGTGCATCTAGTGTTTGGAACGTGTCCACTGGGACGTCATCTGTCCGTAGGTACCGTTCCCGATTCTCTGGGTGGTACAGTTCGCCTGAAAATTAACTTTTTATTCAAATTTTTACTGTAAACAAACCGTTTTTCGGCGATATTTCCAAATTTTCACAGGAACGCCTACCTAACCGATTGCACCACCGTGTGGCTGCTGACGAGACCTTTCCGTAGGTACCTCTCGCGACTCGCTGGAGTCAGTACTTTTTTTGGCTAATTGCATTTTTAAGAATTTTTGGTTTTTCAGGCAAATTCTATAATCGTAGTTTCAGGATTTTTCAGAGATTTAACTATTTGTCCTTGAGGAGCTCGTCGAGACGAGTCCGCCGGTACCACGTTCTACTCTCTGGGACCTATACTTTTTGAGTAATTAGCGTTTCAAATCGAGTGGGCGTGGCCAGAGTTTACCTTAGGGCACAGTAATTAATAACAATTGTTCTGATAGAAACTTTATATTGATTTTTTGAACCAAATTTACGGAATAAATACTATAGTGTTATATATTTTTGAATTCGCACCGCTGCCGGCTACACGGCGCGACCGGAAAATTGGAAAATTTCCACGAAAATTCATTGACTTCACCGCTTTTTGTGCAATTTTGGACAATTTAGCACAGCATATTGCTTGACAATCGTAACTTTTGTACTGGTCCCTGATACGCTAGCTATACCAAGTTGTGTGCGACGACGTTCCGCGTCGTCTGATACTATACACGAGTACATCAGGTGGATCCTGTGCATCGTAGGACCGTATTTCGTCTGCGGAATAGGGATTTTCGTCGGTTTCCATCAGTTTATCGTATTTTATTAAATTTTTTACTACTGACTCATAGTACGAATCGCATACCATCAGGTGCGCGAGGACAATACCTGTCCTCAGACTACCCACACGGGCACATCGTCATCTGTATCGTGCATATCCAGGTCGATTCCTGAATATTTTTATAACATTTTACATAAACATTTACTTCTGTAATTTCACGTAGGTACAGGGGGGTTCTTGCACCTTAGGAGGTTCAAGGGAGACGGCATCTTCACCGCCGCACCATTTAAACACCTATACTCCGAGAGGATCCCGAGGGAGTGACTGACCCGTTCAGTGCCTACCCATTCAGACTTACCTCCTCGTTTTTGGTCATCCATCTTTACAAACCTGTGCATCTAGTGTTTGGAACGTGTCCACTGGGACGTCATCTGTCCGTAGGTACCGTTCCCGATTCTCTGGGTGGTACAGTTCGCCTGAAAATTAACTTTTTATTCAAATTTTTACTGTAAACAAACCGTTTTTCGGCGATATTTCCAAATTTTCACAGGAACGCCTACCTAACCGATTGCACCACCGTGTGGCTGCTGACGAGACCTTTCCGTAGGTACCTCTCGCGACTCGCTGGAGTCAGTACTTTTTTTGGCTAATTGCATTTTTAAGAATTTTTGGTTTTTCAGGCAAATTCTATAATCGTAGTTTCAGGATTTTTCAGAGATTTAACTATTTGTCCTTGAGGAGCTCGTCGAGACGAGTCCGCCGGTACCACGTTCTACTCTCTGGGACCTATACTTTTTGAGTAATTAGCGTTTCAAATCGAGTGGGCGTGGCCAGAGTTTACCTTAGGGCACAGTAATTAATAACAATTGTTCTGATAGAAACTTTATATTGATTTTTTGAACCAAATTTACGGAATAAATACTATAGTGCTATATATTTTTGAATTCGCACCGCTGCCGGCTACACGGCGCGACCGGAAAATTGGAAAATTTCCACGAAAATTCATTGACTTCACCGCTTTTTGTGCAATTTTGGACAATTTAGCACAGCATATTGCTTGACAATCGTAACTTTTGTACTGGTCCCTGATACGCTAGCTATACCAAGTTGTGTGCGACGACGTTCCGCGTCGTCTGATACTATACACGAGTACATCAGGTGGATCCTGTGCATCGTAGGACCGTATTTCGTCTGCGGAATAGGGATTTTCGTCGGTTTCCATCAGTTTATCGTATTTTATTAAATTTTTTACTACTGACTCATAGTACGAATCGCATACCATCAGGTGCGCGAGGACAATACCTGTCCTCAGACTACCCACACGGGCACATCGTCATCTGTATCGTGCATATCCAGGTCGATTCCTGAATATTTTTATAACATTTTACATAAACATTTACTTCTGTAATTTCACGTAGGTACAGGGGGGTTCTTGCACCTTAGGAGGTTCAAGGGAGACGGCATCTTCACCGCCGCACCATTTAAACACCTATACTCCGAGAGGATCCCGAGGGAGTGACTGACCCGTTCAGTGCCTACCCATTCAGACTTACCTCCTCGTTTTTGGTCATCCATCTTTACAAACCTGTGCATCTAGTGTTTGGAACGTGTCCACTGGGACGTCATCTGTCCGTAGGTACCGTTCCCGATTCTCTGGGTGGTACAGTTCGCCTGAAAATTAACTTTTTATTCAAATTTTTACTGTAAACAAACCGTTTTTCGGCGATATTTCCAAATTTTCACAGGAACGCCTACCTAACCGATTGCACCACCGTGTGGCTGCTGACGAGACCTTTCCGTAGGTACCTCTCGCGACTCGCTGGAGTCAGTACTTTTTTTGGCTAATTGCATTTTTAAGAATTTTTGGTTTTTCAGGCAAATTCTATAATCGTAGTTTCAGGATTTTTCAGAGATTTAACTATTTGTCCTTGAGGAGCTCGTCGAGACGAGTCCGCCGGTACCACGTTCTACTCTCTGGGACCTATACTTTTTGAGTAATTAGCGTTTCAAATCGAGTGGGCGTGGCCAGAGTTTACCTTAGGGCACAGTAATTAATAACAATTGTTCTGATAGAAACTTTATATTGATTTTTTGAACCAAATTTACGGAATAAATACTATAGTGTTATATATTTTTGAATTCGCACCGCTGCCGGCTACACGGCGCGACCGGAAAATTGGAAAATTTCCACGAAAATTCATTGACTTCACCGCTTTTTGTGCAATTTTGGACAATTTAGCACAGCATATTGCTTGACAATCGTAACTTTTGTACTGGTCCCTGATACGCTAGCTATACCAAGTTGTGTGCGACGACGTTCCGCGTCGTCTGATACTATACACGAGTACATCAGGTGGATCCTGTGCATCGTAGGACCGTATTTCGTCTGCGGAATAGGGATTTTCGTCGGTTTCCATCAGTTTATCGTATTTTATTAAATTTTTTACTACTGACTCATAGTACGAATCGCATACCATCAGGTGCGCGAGGACAATACCTGTCCTCAGACTACCCACACGGGCACATCGTCATCTGTATCGTGCATATCCAGGTCGATTCCTGAATATTTTTATAACATTTTACATAAACATTTACTTCTGTAATTTCACGTAGGTACAGGGGGGTTCTTGCACCTTAGGAGGTTCAAGGGAGACGGCATCTTCACCGCCGCACCATTTAAACACCTATACTCCGAGAGGATCCCGAGGGAGTGACTGACCCGTTCAGTGCCTACCCATTCAGACTTACCTCCTCGTTTTTGGTCATCCATCTTTACAAACCTGTGCATCTAGTGTTTGGAACGTGTCCACTGGGACGTCATCTGTCCGTAGGTACCGTTCCCGATTCTCTGGGTGGTACAGTTCGCCTGAAAATTAACTTTTTATTCAAATTTTTACTGTAAACAAACCGTTTTTCGGCGATATTTCCAAATTTTCACAGGAACGCCTACCTAACCGATTGCACCACCGTGTGGCTGCTGACGAGACCTTTCCGTAGGTACCTCTCGCGACTCGCTGGAGTCAGTACTTTTTTTGGCTAATTGCATTTTTAAGAATTTTTGGTTTTTCAGGCAAATTCTATAATCGTAGTTTCAGGATTTTTCAGAGATTTAACTATTTGTCCTTGAGGAGCTCGTCGAGACGAGTCCGCCGGTACCACGTTCTACTCTCTGGGACCTATACTTTTTGAGTAATTAGCGTTTCAAATCGAGTGGGCGTGGCCAGAGTTTACCTTAGGGCACAGTAATTAATAACAATTGTTCTGATAGAAACTTTATATTGATTTTTTGAACCAAATTTACGGAATAAATACTATAGTGCTATATATTTTTGAATTCGCACCGCTGCCGGCTACACGGCGCGACCGGAAAATTGGAAAATTTCCACGAAAATTCATTGACTTCACCGCTTTTTGTGCAATTTTGGACAATTTAGCACAGCATATTGCTTGACAATCGTAACTTTTGTACTGGTCCCTGATACGCTAGCTATACCAAGTTGTGTGCGACGACGTTCCGCGTCGTCTGATACTATACACGAGTACATCAGGTGGATCCTGTGCATCGTAGGACCGTATTTCGTCTGCGGAATAGGGATTTTCGTCGGTTTCCATCAGTTTATCGTATTTTATTAAATTTTTTACTACTGACTCATAGTACGAATCGCATACCATCAGGTGCGCGAGGACAATACCTGTCCTCAGACTACCCACACGGGCACATCGTCATCTGTATCGTGCATATCCAGGTCGATTCCTGAATATTTTTATAACATTTTACATAAACATTTACTTCTGTAATTTCACGTAGGTACAGGGGGGTTCTTGCACCTTAGGAGGTTCAAGGGAGACGGCATCTTCACCGCCGCACCATTTAAACACCTATACTCCGAGAGGATCCCGAGGGAGTGACTGACCCGTTCAGTGCCTACCCATTCAGACTTACCTCCTCGTTTTTGGTCATCCATCTTTACAAACCTGTGCATCTAGTGTTTGGAACGTGTCCACTGGGACGTCATCTGTCCGTAGGTACCGTTCCCGATTCTCTGGGTGGTACAGTTCGCCTGAAAATTAACTTTTTATTCAAATTTTTACTGTAAACAAACCGTTTTTCGGCGATATTTCCAAATTTTCACAGGAACGCCTACCTAACCGATTGCACCACCGTGTGGCTGCTGACGAGACCTTTCCGTAGGTACCTCTCGCGACTCGCTGGAGTCAGTACTTTTTTTGGCTAATTGCATTTTTAAGAATTTTTGGTTTTTCAGGCAAATTCTATAATCGTAGTTTCAGGATTTTTCAGAGATTTAACTATTTGTCCTTGAGGAGCTCGTCGAGACGAGTCCGCCGGTACCACGTTCTACTCTCTGGGACCTATACTTTTTGAGTAATTAGCGTTTCAAATCGAGTGGGCGTGGCCAGAGTTTACCTTAGGGCACAGTAATTAATAACAATTGTTCTGATAGAAACTTTATATTGATTTTTTGAACCAAATTTACGGAATAAATACTATAGTGTTATATATTTTTGAATTCGCACCGCTGCCGGCTACACGGCGCGACCGGAAAATTGGAAAATTTCCACGAAAATTCATTGACTTCACCGCTTTTTGTGCAATTTTGGACAATTTAGCACAGCATATTGCTTGACAATCGTAACTTTTGTACTGGTCCCTGATACGCTAGCTATACCAAGTTGTGTGCGACGACGTTCCGCGTCGTCTGATACTATACACGAGTACATCAGGTGGATCCTGTGCATCGTAGGACCGTATTTCGTCTGCGGAATAGGGATTTTCGTCGGTTTCCATCAGTTTATCGTATTTTATTAAATTTTTTACTACTGACTCATAGTACGAATCGCATACCATCAGGTGCGCGAGGACAATACCTGTCCTCAGACTACCCACACGGGCACATCGTCATCTGTATCGTGCATATCCAGGTCGATTCCTGAATATTTTTATAACATTTTACATAAACATTTACTTCTGTAATTTCACGTAGGTACAGGGGGGTTCTTGCACCTTAGGAGGTTCAAGGGAGACGGCATCTTCACCGCCGCACCATTTAAACACCTATACTCCGAGAGGATCCCGAGGGAGTGACTGACCCGTTCAGTGCCTACCCATTCAGACTTACCTCCTCGTTTTTGGTCATCCATCTTTACAAACCTGTGCATCTAGTGTTTGGAACGTGTCCACTGGGACGTCATCTGTCCGTAGGTACCGTTCCCGATTCTCTGGGTGGTACAGTTCGCCTGAAAATTAACTTTTTATTCAAATTTTTACTGTAAACAAACCGTTTTTCGGCGATATTTCCAAATTTTCACAGGAACGCCTACCTAACCGATTGCACCACCGTGTGGCTGCTGACGAGACCTTTCCGTAGGTACCTCTCGCGACTCGCTGGAGTCAGTACTTTTTTTGGCTAATTGCATTTTTAAGAATTTTTGGTTTTTCAGGCAAATTCTATAATCGTAGTTTCAGGATTTTTCAGAGATTTAACTATTTGTCCTTGAGGAGCTCGTCGAGACGAGTCCGCCGGTACCACGTTCTACTCTCTGGGACCTATACTTTTTGAGTAATTAGCGTTTCAAATCGAGTGGGCGTGGCCAGAGTTTACCTTAGGGCACAGTAATTAATAACAATTGTTCTGATAGAAACTTTATATTGATTTTTTGAACCAAATTTACGGAATAAATACTATAGTGCTATATATTTTTGAATTCGCACCGCTGCCGGCTACACGGCGCGACCGGAAAATTGGAAAATTTCCACGAAAATTCATTGACTTCACCGCTTTTTGTGCAATTTTGGACAATTTAGCACAGCATATTGCTTGACAATCGTAACTTTTGTACTGGTCCCTGATACGCTAGCTATACCAAGTTGTGTGCGACGACGTTCCGCGTCGTCTGATACTATACACGAGTACATCAGGTGGATCCTGTGCATCGTAGGACCGTATTTCGTCTGCGGAATAGGGATTTTCGTCGGTTTCCATCAGTTTATCGTATTTTATTAAATTTTTTACTACTGACTCATAGTACGAATCGCATACCATCAGGTGCGCGAGGACAATACCTGTCCTCAGACTACCCACACGGGCACATCGTCATCTGTATCGTGCATATCCAGGTCGATTCCTGAATATTTTTATAACATTTTACATAAACATTTACTTCTGTAATTTCACGTAGGTACAGGGGGGTTCTTGCACCTTAGGAGGTTCAAGGGAGACGGCATCTTCACCGCCGCACCATTTAAACACCTATACTCCGAGAGGATCCCGAGGGAGTGACTGACCCGTTCAGTGCCTACCCATTCAGACTTACCTCCTCGTTTTTGGTCATCCATCTTTACAAACCTGTGCATCTAGTGTTTGGAACGTGTCCACTGGGACGTCATCTGTCCGTAGGTACCGTTCCCGATTCTCTGGGTGGTACAGTTCGCCTGAAAATTAACTTTTTATTCAAATTTTTACTGTAAACAAACCGTTTTTCGGCGATATTTCCAAATTTTCACAGGAACGCCTACCTAACCGATTGCACCACCGTGTGGCTGCTGACGAGACCTTTCCGTAGGTACCTCTCGCGACTCGCTGGAGTCAGTACTTTTTTTGGCTAATTGCATTTTTAAGAATTTTTGGTTTTTCAGGCAAATTCTATAATCGTAGTTTCAGGATTTTTCAGAGATTTAACTATTTGTCCTTGAGGAGCTCGTCGAGACGAGTCCGCCGGTACCACGTTCTACTCTCTGGGACCTATACTTTTTGAGTAATTAGCGTTTCAAATCGAGTGGGCGTGGCCAGAGTTTACCTTAGGGCACAGTAATTAATAACAATTGTTCTGATAGAAACTTTATATTGATTTTTTGAACCAAATTTACGGAATAAATACTATAGTGCTATATATTTTTGAATTCGCACCGCTGCCGGCTACACGGCGCGACCGGAAAATTGGAAAATTTCCACGAAAATTCATTGACTTCACCGCTTTTTGTGCAATTTTGGACAATTTAGCACAGCATATTGCTTGACAATCGTAACTTTTGTACTGGTCCCTGATACGCTAGCTATACCAAGTTGTGTGCGACGACGTTCCGCGTCGTCTGATACTATACACGAGTACATCAGGTGGATCCTGTGCATCGTAGGACCGTATTTCGTCTGCGGAATAGGGATTTTCGTCGGTTTCCATCAGTTTATCGTATTTTATTAAATTTTTTACTACTGACTCATAGTACGAATCGCATACCATCAGGTGCGCGAGGACAATACCTGTCCTCAGACTACCCACACGGGCACATCGTCATCTGTATCGTGCATATCCAGGTCGATTCCTGAATATTTTTATAACATTTTACATAAACATTTACTTCTGTAATTTCACGTAGGTACAGGGGGGTTCTTGCACCTTAGGAGGTTCAAGGGAGACGGCATCTTCACCGCCGCACCATTTAAACACCTATACTCCGAGAGGATCCCGAGGGAGTGACTGACCCGTTCAGTGCCTACCCATTCAGACTTACCTCCTCGTTTTTGGTCATCCATCTTTACAAACCTGTGCATCTAGTGTTTGGAACGTGTCCACTGGGACGTCATCTGTCCGTAGGTACCGTTCCCGATTCTCTGGGTGGTACAGTTCGCCTGAAAATTAACTTTTTATTCAAATTTTTACTGTAAACAAACCGTTTTTCGGCGATATTTCCAAATTTTCACAGGAACGCCTACCTAACCGATTGCACCACCGTGTGGCTGCTGACGAGACCTTTCCGTAGGTACCTCTCGCGACTCGCTGGAGTCAGTACTTTTTTTGGCTAATTGCATTTTTAAGAATTTTTGGTTTTTCAGGCAAATTCTATAATCGTAGTTTCAGGATTTTTCAGAGATTTAACTATTTGTCCTTGAGGAGCTCGTCGAGACGAGTCCGCCGGTACCACGTTCTACTCTCTGGGACCTATACTTTTTGAGTAATTAGCGTTTCAAATCGAGTGGGCGTGGCCAGAGTTTACCTTAGGGCACAGTAATTAATAACAATTGTTCTGATAGAAACTTTATATTGATTTTTTGAACCAAATTTACGGAATAAATACTATAGTGTTATATATTTTTGAATTCGCACCGCTGCCGGCTACACGGCGCGACCGGAAAATTGGAAAATTTCCACGAAAATTCATTGACTTCACCGCTTTTTGTGCAATTTTGGACAATTTAGCACAGCATATTGCTTGACAATCGTAACTTTTGTACTGGTCCCTGATACGCTAGCTATACCAAGTTGTGTGCGACGACGTTCCGCGTCGTCTGATACTATACACGAGTACATCAGGTGGATCCTGTGCATCGTAGGACCGTATTTCGTCTGCGGAATAGGGATTTTCGTCGGTTTCCATCAGTTTATCGTATTTTATTAAATTTTTTACTACTGACTCATAGTACGAATCGCATACCATCAGGTGCGCGAGGACAATACCTGTCCTCAGACTACCCACACGGGCACATCGTCATCTGTATCGTGCATATCCAGGTCGATTCCTGAATATTTTTATAACATTTTACATAAACATTTACTTCTGTAATTTCACGTAGGTACAGGGGGGTTCTTGCACCTTAGGAGGTTCAAGGGAGACGGCATCTTCACCGCCGCACCATTTAAACACCTATACTCCGAGAGGATCCCGAGGGAGTGACTGACCCGTTCAGTGCCTACCCATTCAGACTTACCTCCTCGTTTTTGGTCATCCATCTTTACAAACCTGTGCATCTAGTGTTTGGAACGTGTCCACTGGGACGTCATCTGTCCGTAGGTACCGTTCCCGATTCTCTGGGTGGTACAGTTCGCCTGAAAATTAACTTTTTATTCAAATTTTTACTGTAAACAAACCGTTTTTCGGCGATATTTCCAAATTTTCACAGGAACGCCTACCTAACCGATTGCACCACCGTGTGGCTGCTGACGAGACCTTTCCGTAGGTACCTCTCGCGACTCGCTGGAGTCAGTACTTTTTTTGGCTAATTGCATTTTTAAGAATTTTTGGTTTTTCAGGCAAATTCTATAATCGTAGTTTCAGGATTTTTCAGAGATTTAACTATTTGTCCTTGAGGAGCTCGTCGAGACGAGTCCGCCGGTACCACGTTCTACTCTCTGGGACCTATACTTTTTGAGTAATTAGCGTTTCAAATCGAGTGGGCGTGGCCAGAGTTTACCTTAGGGCACAGTAATTAATAACAATTGTTCTGATAGAAACTTTATATTGATTTTTTGAACCAAATTTACGGAATAAATACTATAGTGCTATATATTTTTGAATTCGCACCGCTGCCGGCTACACGGCGCGACCGGAAAATTGGAAAATTTCCACGAAAATTCATTGACTTCACCGCTTTTTGTGCAATTTTGGACAATTTAGCACAGCATATTGCTTGACAATCGTAACTTTTGTACTGGTCCCTGATACGCTAGCTATACCAAGTTGTGTGCGACGACGTTCCGCGTCGTCTGATACTATACACGAGTACATCAGGTGGATCCTGTGCATCGTAGGACCGTATTTCGTCTGCGGAATAGGGATTTTCGTCGGTTTCCATCAGTTTATCGTATTTTATTAAATTTTTTACTACTGACTCATAGTACGAATCGCATACCATCAGGTGCGCGAGGACAATACCTGTCCTCAGACTACCCACACGGGCACATCGTCATCTGTATCGTGCATATCCAGGTCGATTCCTGAATATTTTTATAACATTTTACATAAACATTTACTTCTGTAATTTCACGTAGGTACAGGGGGGTTCTTGCACCTTAGGAGGTTCAAGGGAGACGGCATCTTCACCGCCGCACCATTTAAACACCTATACTCCGAGAGGATCCCGAGGGAGTGACTGACCCGTTCAGTGCCTACCCATTCAGACTTACCTCCTCGTTTTTGGTCATCCATCTTTACAAACCTGTGCATCTAGTGTTTGGAACGTGTCCACTGGGACGTCATCTGTCCGTAGGTACCGTTCCCGATTCTCTGGGTGGTACAGTTCGCCTGAAAATTAACTTTTTATTCAAATTTTTACTGTAAACAAACCGTTTTTCGGCGATATTTCCAAATTTTCACAGGAACGCCTACCTAACCGATTGCACCACCGTGTGGCTGCTGACGAGACCTTTCCGTAGGTACCTCTCGCGACTCGCTGGAGTCAGTACTTTTTTTGGCTAATTGCATTTTTAAGAATTTTTGGTTTTTCAGGCAAATTCTATAATCGTAGTTTCAGGATTTTTCAGAGATTTAACTATTTGTCCTTGAGGAGCTCGTCGAGACGAGTCCGCCGGTACCACGTTCTACTCTCTGGGACCTATACTTTTTGAGTAATTAGCGTTTCAAATCGAGTGGGCGTGGCCAGAGTTTACCTTAGGGCACAGTAATTAATAACAATTGTTCTGATAGAAACTTTATATTGATTTTTTGAACCAAATTTACGGAATAAATACTATAGTGCTATATATTTTTGAATTCGCACCGCTGCCGGCTACACGGCGCGACCGGAAAATTGGAAAATTTCCACGAAAATTCATTGACTTCACCGCTTTTTGTGCAATTTTGGACAATTTAGCACAGCATATTGCTTGACAATCGTAACTTTTGTACTGGTCCCTGATACGCTAGCTATACCAAGTTGTGTGCGACGACGTTCCGCGTCGTCTGATACTATACACGAGTACATCAGGTGGATCCTGTGCATCGTAGGACCGTATTTCGTCTGCGGAATAGGGATTTTCGTCGGTTTCCATCAGTTTATCGTATTTTATTAAATTTTTTACTACTGACTCATAGTACGAATCGCATACCATCAGGTGCGCGAGGACAATACCTGTCCTCAGACTACCCACACGGGCACATCGTCATCTGTATCGTGCATATCCAGGTCGATTCCTGAATATTTTTATAACATTTTACATAAACATTTACTTCTGTAATTTCACGTAGGTACAGGGGGGTTCTTGCACCTTAGGAGGTTCAAGGGAGACGGCATCTTCACCGCCGCACCATTTAAACACCTATACTCCGAGAGGATCCCGAGGGAGTGACTGACCCGTTCAGTGCCTACCCATTCAGACTTACCTCCTCGTTTTTGGTCATCCATCTTTACAAACCTGTGCATCTAGTGTTTGGAACGTGTCCACTGGGACGTCATCTGTCCGTAGGTACCGTTCCCGATTCTCTGGGTGGTACAGTTCGCCTGAAAATTAACTTTTTATTCAAATTTTTACTGTAAACAAACCGTTTTTCGGCGATATTTCCAAATTTTCACAGGAACGCCTACCTAACCGATTGCACCACCGTGTGGCTGCTGACGAGACCTTTCCGTAGGTACCTCTCGCGACTCGCTGGAGTCAGTACTTTTTTTGGCTAATTGCATTTTTAAGAATTTTTGGTTTTTCAGGCAAATTCTATAATCGTAGTTTCAGGATTTTTCAGAGATTTAACTATTTGTCCTTGAGGAGCTCGTCGAGACGAGTCCGCCGGTACCACGTTCTACTCTCTGGGACCTATACTTTTTGAGTAATTAGCGTTTCAAATCGAGTGGGCGTGGCCAGAGTTTACCTTAGGGCACAGTAATTAATAACAATTGTTCTGATAGAAACTTTATATTGATTTTTTGAACCAAATTTACGGAATAAATACTATAGTGCTATATATTTTTGAATTCGCACCGCTGCCGGCTACACGGCGCGACCGGAAAATTGGAAAATTTCCACGAAAATTCATTGACTTCACCGCTTTTTGTGCAATTTTGGACAATTTAGCACAGCATATTGCTTGACAATCGTAACTTTTGTACTGGTCCCTGATACGCTAGCTATACCAAGTTGTGTGCGACGACGTTCCGCGTCGTCTGATACTATACACGAGTACATCAGGTGGATCCTGTGCATCGTAGGACCGTATTTCGTCTGCGGAATAGGGATTTTCGTCGGTTTCCATCAGTTTATCGTATTTTATTAAATTTTTTACTACTGACTCATAGTACGAATCGCATACCATCAGGTGCGCGAGGACAATACCTGTCCTCAGACTACCCACACGGGCACATCGTCATCTGTATCGTGCATATCCAGGTCGATTCCTGAATATTTTTATAACATTTTACATAAACATTTACTTCTGTAATTTCACGTAGGTACAGGGGGGTTCTTGCACCTTAGGAGGTTCAAGGGAGACGGCATCTTCACCGCCGCACCATTTAAACACCTATACTCCGAGAGGATCCCGAGGGAGTGACTGACCCGTTCAGTGCCTACCCATTCAGACTTACCTCCTCGTTTTTGGTCATCCATCTTTACAAACCTGTGCATCTAGTGTTTGGAACGTGTCCACTGGGACGTCATCTGTCCGTAGGTACCGTTCCCGATTCTCTGGGTGGTACAGTTCGCCTGAAAATTAACTTTTTATTCAAATTTTTACTGTAAACAAACCGTTTTTCGGCGATATTTCCAAATTTTCACAGGAACGCCTACCTAACCGATTGCACCACCGTGTGGCTGCTGACGAGACCTTTCCGTAGGTACCTCTCGCGACTCGCTGGAGTCAGTACTTTTTTTGGCTAATTGCATTTTTAAGAATTTTTGGTTTTTCAGGCAAATTCTATAATCGTAGTTTCAGGATTTTTCAGAGATTTAACTATTTGTCCTTGAGGAGCTCGTCGAGACGAGTCCGCCGGTACCACGTTCTACTCTCTGGGACCTATACTTTTTGAGTAATTAGCGTTTCAAATCGAGTGGGCGTGGCCAGAGTTTACCTTAGGGCACAGTAATTAATAACAATTGTTCTGATAGAAACTTTATATTGATTTTTTGAACCAAATTTACGGAATAAATACTATAGTGTTATATATTTTTGAATTCGCACCGCTGCCGGCTACACGGCGCGACCGGAAAATTGGAAAATTTCCACGAAAATTCATTGACTTCACCGCTTTTTGTGCAATTTTGGACAATTTAGCACAGCATATTGCTTGACAATCGTAACTTTTGTACTGGTCCCTGATACGCTAGCTATACCAAGTTGTGTGCGACGACGTTCCGCGTCGTCTGATACTATACACGAGTACATCAGGTGGATCCTGTGCATCGTAGGACCGTATTTCGTCTGCGGAATAGGGATTTTCGTCGGTTTCCATCAGTTTATCGTATTTTATTAAATTTTTTACTACTGACTCATAGTACGAATCGCATACCATCAGGTGCGCGAGGACAATACCTGTCCTCAGACTACCCACACGGGCACATCGTCATCTGTATCGTGCATATCCAGGTCGATTCCTGAATATTTTTATAACATTTTACATAAACATTTACTTCTGTAATTTCACGTAGGTACAGGGGGGTTCTTGCACCTTAGGAGGTTCAAGGGAGACGGCATCTTCACCGCCGCACCATTTAAACACCTATACTCCGAGAGGATCCCGAGGGAGTGACTGACCCGTTCAGTGCCTACCCATTCAGACTTACCTCCTCGTTTTTGGTCATCCATCTTTACAAACCTGTGCATCTAGTGTTTGGAACGTGTCCACTGGGACGTCATCTGTCCGTAGGTACCGTTCCCGATTCTCTGGGTGGTACAGTTCGCCTGAAAATTAACTTTTTATTCAAATTTTTACTGTAAACAAACCGTTTTTCGGCGATATTTCCAAATTTTCACAGGAACGCCTACCTAACCGATTGCACCACCGTGTGGCTGCTGACGAGACCTTTCCGTAGGTACCTCTCGCGACTCGCTGGAGTCAGTACTTTTTTTGGCTAATTGCATTTTTAAGAATTTTTGGTTTTTCAGGCAAATTCTATAATCGTAGTTTCAGGATTTTTCAGAGATTTAACTATTTGTCCTTGAGGAGCTCGTCGAGACGAGTCCGCCGGTACCACGTTCTACTCTCTGGGACCTATACTTTTTGAGTAATTAGCGTTTCAAATCGAGTGGGCGTGGCCAGAGTTTACCTTAGGGCACAGTAATTAATAACAATTGTTCTGATAGAAACTTTATATTGATTTTTTGAACCAAATTTACGGAATAAATACTATAGTGCTATATATTTTTGAATTCGCACCGCTGCCGGCTACACGGCGCGACCGGAAAATTGGAAAATTTCCACGAAAATTCATTGACTTCACCGCTTTTTGTGCAATTTTGGACAATTTAGCACAGCATATTGCTTGACAATCGTAACTTTTGTACTGGTCCCTGATACGCTAGCTATACCAAGTTGTGTGCGACGACGTTCCGCGTCGTCTGATACTATACACGAGTACATCAGGTGGATCCTGTGCATCGTAGGACCGTATTTCGTCTGCGGAATAGGGATTTTCGTCGGTTTCCATCAGTTTATCGTATTTTATTAAATTTTTTACTACTGACTCATAGTACGAATCGCATACCATCAGGTGCGCGAGGACAATACCTGTCCTCAGACTACCCACACGGGCACATCGTCATCTGTATCGTGCATATCCAGGTCGATTCCTGAATATTTTTATAACATTTTACATAAACATTTACTTCTGTAATTTCACGTAGGTACAGGGGGGTTCTTGCACCTTAGGAGGTTCAAGGGAGACGGCATCTTCACCGCCGCACCATTTAAACACCTATACTCCGAGAGGATCCCGAGGGAGTGACTGACCCGTTCAGTGCCTACCCATTCAGACTTACCTCCTCGTTTTTGGTCATCCATCTTTACAAACCTGTGCATCTAGTGTTTGGAACGTGTCCACTGGGACGTCATCTGTCCGTAGGTACCGTTCCCGATTCTCTGGGTGGTACAGTTCGCCTGAAAATTAACTTTTTATTCAAATTTTTACTGTAAACAAACCGTTTTTCGGCGATATTTCCAAATTTTCACAGGAACGCCTACCTAACCGATTGCACCACCGTGTGGCTGCTGACGAGACCTTTCCGTAGGTACCTCTCGCGACTCGCTGGAGTCAGTACTTTTTTTGGCTAATTGCATTTTTAAGAATTTTTGGTTTTTCAGGCAAATTCTATAATCGTAGTTTCAGGATTTTTCAGAGATTTAACTATTTGTCCTTGAGGAGCTCGTCGAGACGAGTCCGCCGGTACCACGTTCTACTCTCTGGGACCTATACTTTTTGAGTAATTAGCGTTTCAAATCGAGTGGGCGTGGCCAGAGTTTACCTTAGGGCACAGTAATTAATAACAATTGTTCTGATAGAAACTTTATATTGATTTTTTGAACCAAATTTACGGAATAAATACTATAGTGCTATATATTTTTGAATTCGCACCGCTGCCGGCTACACGGCGCGACCGGAAAATTGGAAAATTTCCACGAAAATTCATTGACTTCACCGCTTTTTGTGCAATTTTGGACAATTTAGCACAGCATATTGCTTGACAATCGTAACTTTTGTACTGGTCCCTGATACGCTAGCTATACCAAGTTGTGTGCGACGACGTTCCGCGTCGTCTGATACTATACACGAGTACATCAGGTGGATCCTGTGCATCGTAGGACCGTATTTCGTCTGCGGAATAGGGATTTTCGTCGGTTTCCATCAGTTTATCGTATTTTATTAAATTTTTTACTACTGACTCATAGTACGAATCGCATACCATCAGGTGCGCGAGGACAATACCTGTCCTCAGACTACCCACACGGGCACATCGTCATCTGTATCGTGCATATCCAGGTCGATTCCTGAATATTTTTATAACATTTTACATAAACATTTACTTCTGTAATTTCACGTAGGTACAGGGGGGTTCTTGCACCTTAGGAGGTTCAAGGGAGACGGCATCTTCACCGCCGCACCATTTAAACACCTATACTCCGAGAGGATCCCGAGGGAGTGACTGACCCGTTCAGTGCCTACCCATTCAGACTTACCTCCTCGTTTTTGGTCATCCATCTTTACAAACCTGTGCATCTAGTGTTTGGAACGTGTCCACTGGGACGTCATCTGTCCGTAGGTACCGTTCCCGATTCTCTGGGTGGTACAGTTCGCCTGAAAATTAACTTTTTATTCAAATTTTTACTGTAAACAAACCGTTTTTCGGCGATATTTCCAAATTTTCACAGGAACGCCTACCTAACCGATTGCACCACCGTGTGGCTGCTGACGAGACCTTTCCGTAGGTACCTCTCGCGACTCGCTGGAGTCAGTACTTTTTTTGGCTAATTGCATTTTTAAGAATTTTTGGTTTTTCAGGCAAATTCTATAATCGTAGTTTCAGGATTTTTCAGAGATTTAACTATTTGTCCTTGAGGAGCTCGTCGAGACGAGTCCGCCGGTACCACGTTCTACTCTCTGGGACCTATACTTTTTGAGTAATTAGCGTTTCAAATCGAGTGGGCGTGGCCAGAGTTTACCTTAGGGCACAGTAATTAATAACAATTGTTCTGATAGAAACTTTATATTGATTTTTTGAACCAAATTTACGGAATAAATACTATAGTGCTATATATTTTTGAATTCGCACCGCTGCCGGCTACACGGCGCGACCGGAAAATTGGAAAATTTCCACGAAAATTCATTGACTTCACCGCTTTTTGTGCAATTTTGGACAATTTAGCACAGCATATTGCTTGACAATCGTAACTTTTGTACTGGTCCCTGATACGCTAGCTATACCAAGTTGTGTGCGACGACGTTCCGCGTCGTCTGATACTATACACGAGTACATCAGGTGGATCCTGTGCATCGTAGGACCGTATTTCGTCTGCGGAATAGGGATTTTCGTCGGTTTCCATCAGTTTATCGTATTTTATTAAATTTTTTACTACTGACTCATAGTACGAATCGCATACCATCAGGTGCGCGAGGACAATACCTGTCCTCAGACTACCCACACGGGCACATCGTCATCTGTATCGTGCATATCCAGGTCGATTCCTGAATATTTTTATAACATTTTACATAAACATTTACTTCTGTAATTTCACGTAGGTACAGGGGGGTTCTTGCACCTTAGGAGGTTCAAGGGAGACGGCATCTTCACCGCCGCACCATTTAAACACCTATACTCCGAGAGGATCCCGAGGGAGTGACTGACCCGTTCAGTGCCTACCCATTCAGACTTACCTCCTCGTTTTTGGTCATCCATCTTTACAAACCTGTGCATCTAGTGTTTGGAACGTGTCCACTGGGACGTCATCTGTCCGTAGGTACCGTTCCCGATTCTCTGGGTGGTACAGTTCGCCTGAAAATTAACTTTTTATTCAAATTTTTACTGTAAACAAACCGTTTTTCGGCGATATTTCCAAATTTTCACAGGAACGCCTACCTAACCGATTGCACCACCGTGTGGCTGCTGACGAGACCTTTCCGTAGGTACCTCTCGCGACTCGCTGGAGTCAGTACTTTTTTTGGCTAATTGCATTTTTAAGAATTTTTGGTTTTTCAGGCAAATTCTATAATCGTAGTTTCAGGATTTTTCAGAGATTTAACTATTTGTCCTTGAGGAGCTCGTCGAGACGAGTCCGCCGGTACCACGTTCTACTCTCTGGGACCTATACTTTTTGAGTAATTAGCGTTTCAAATCGAGTGGGCGTGGCCAGAGTTTACCTTAGGGCACAGTAATTAATAACAATTGTTCTGATAGAAACTTTATATTGATTTTTTGAACCAAATTTACGGAATAAATACTATAGTGCTATATATTTTTGAATTCGCACCGCTGCCGGCTACACGGCGCGACCGGAAAATTGGAAAATTTCCACGAAAATTCATTGACTTCACCGCTTTTTGTGCAATTTTGGACAATTTAGCACAGCATATTGCTTGACAATCGTAACTTTTGTACTGGTCCCTGATACGCTAGCTATACCAAGTTGTGTGCGACGACGTTCCGCGTCGTCTGATACTATACACGAGTACATCAGGTGGATCCTGTGCATCGTAGGACCGTATTTCGTCTGCGGAATAGGGATTTTCGTCGGTTTCCATCAGTTTATCGTATTTTATTAAATTTTTTACTACTGACTCATAGTACGAATCGCATACCATCAGGTGCGCGAGGACAATACCTGTCCTCAGACTACCCACACGGGCACATCGTCATCTGTATCGTGCATATCCAGGTCGATTCCTGAATATTTTTATAACATTTTACATAAACATTTACTTCTGTAATTTCACGTAGGTACAGGGGGGTTCTTGCACCTTAGGAGGTTCAAGGGAGACGGCATCTTCACCGCCGCACCATTTAAACACCTATACTCCGAGAGGATCCCGAGGGAGTGACTGACCCGTTCAGTGCCTACCCATTCAGACTTACCTCCTCGTTTTTGGTCATCCATCTTTACAAACCTGTGCATCTAGTGTTTGGAACGTGTCCACTGGGACGTCATCTGTCCGTAGGTACCGTTCCCGATTCTCTGGGTGGTACAGTTCGCCTGAAAATTAACTTTTTATTCAAATTTTTACTGTAAACAAACCGTTTTTCGGCGATATTTCCAAATTTTCACAGGAACGCCTACCTAACCGATTGCACCACCGTGTGGCTGCTGACGAGACCTTTCCGTAGGTACCTCTCGCGACTCGCTGGAGTCAGTACTTTTTTTGGCTAATTGCATTTTTAAGAATTTTTGGTTTTTCAGGCAAATTCTATAATCGTAGTTTCAGGATTTTTCAGAGATTTAACTATTTGTCCTTGAGGAGCTCGTCGAGACGAGTCCGCCGGTACCACGTTCTACTCTCTGGGACCTATACTTTTTGAGTAATTAGCGTTTCAAATCGAGTGGGCGTGGCCAGAGTTTACCTTAGGGCACAGTAATTAATAACAATTGTTCTGATAGAAACTTTATATTGATTTTTTGAACCAAATTTACGGAATAAATACTATAGTGCTATATATTTTTGAATTCGCACCGCTGCCGGCTACACGGCGCGACCGGAAAATTGGAAAATTTCCACGAAAATTCATTGACTTCACCGCTTTTTGTGCAATTTTGGACAATTTAGCACAGCATATTGCTTGACAATCGTAACTTTTGTACTGGTCCCTGATACGCTAGCTATACCAAGTTGTGTGCGACGACGTTCCGCGTCGTCTGATACTATACACGAGTACATCAGGTGGATCCTGTGCATCGTAGGACCGTATTTCGTCTGCGGAATAGGGATTTTCGTCGGTTTCCATCAGTTTATCGTATTTTATTAAATTTTTTACTACTGACTCATAGTACGAATCGCATACCATCAGGTGCGCGAGGACAATACCTGTCCTCAGACTACCCACACGGGCACATCGTCATCTGTATCGTGCATATCCAGGTCGATTCCTGAATATTTTTATAACATTTTACATAAACATTTACTTCTGTAATTTCACGTAGGTACAGGGGGGTTCTTGCACCTTAGGAGGTTCAAGGGAGACGGCATCTTCACCGCCGCACCATTTAAACACCTATACTCCGAGAGGATCCCGAGGGAGTGACTGACCCGTTCAGTGCCTACCCATTCAGACTTACCTCCTCGTTTTTGGTCATCCATCTTTACAAACCTGTGCATCTAGTGTTTGGAACGTGTCCACTGGGACGTCATCTGTCCGTAGGTACCGTTCCCGATTCTCTGGGTGGTACAGTTCGCCTGAAAATTAACTTTTTATTCAAATTTTTACTGTAAACAAACCGTTTTTCGGCGATATTTCCAAATTTTCACAGGAACGCCTACCTAACCGATTGCACCACCGTGTGGCTGCTGACGAGACCTTTTCGTAGGTACCTCTCGCGACTCGCTGGAGTCAGTACTTCTTTGGCTAATTGCACTTTTAAGAAACGCGCGCCCCGCCCGCCCACCCAAATTTACTGCCTTAGGCACGTCGACTCGGTTGGGAGAAGTTCTACGCCGGGGCGCCTATAACCGGTTTCAACTGGTCAGTTCCGAAATTTATCTTCGTTGTTTATTGACGTACGAAGTAGTTCGTACACTTAATCTCGACAGTTTGACACGAACGTTAATAACGAGTGTATATTGTGTACACTAAAAACATATTTAAAATATTATCGTATATATTTAATGACTTTAATACACTGTTAACTAATTGTAGATTTGACTAGGAACTTAATTTTGTGGGTTTTTTTATTTTATTTTATTCTTTTTTAGATAACTTGTTGCTGGGCCGATTGATCTATTCCTGCGATTGTATCCCATTTGCTCTGGGCTAATCGTGCCGCCTTCCTGCATAATCACACTCACACAACACCATACAAGTAAAACACACACACACACACACACACCCAGGATCCAGACAGGACACACCCCACGGGACATATACACTATACAGCACATCACACAAAACACAAATTCACACACGTAGGCACACTACACCTCGGTTAGCTCTACAGATCGAGCGCCACCACCGCATCGTACGACCGGCCTGTGCGTGACCCGAATAGTTTATTAGTTTTACGATATATACTGTTTACAATTCTACTAATTTAATATTCTGTAATTTTACGCGTTTATTTTATTCCAATTAGATTTTACTACTGACACTTTTAATATTTACTGACTGACATTGACTTTTTACATATACACTTTTATACACTTTATATTTTATACACCTTTTTTACATTCGAACGCGCGCCTCCACAAAGTACTGCAATGAAAGCATTTAGGTCACCGATTGAGAAGAGAGCCCCTGCTGTAGAAGCGAACTCAACTTTTACTATGGGAAGCAGCCCTGAAACAAACAGGACGAGTGGTGGGACGGGGACTGTTCGGAAAAGCATTGAGCGGATCCAGGCTCAGGCTAAGGTTGGGTCACTTCCACAAAAACCCACAAAAGGGGCAGCACACCCGCCCCCCTCACCAAAGCCCGAGCAGTCGCCGTCCGCACGGCTCGTCTTGAAATACTGTCGTGCGATTAGGGAGCAGATAGCAGCCTCACGGAACCTAAAAACTGAAATAAAAATAAAAATTGAAGAGGCTGTGGCTGCACTGGAGGGGTTCGCAAGATCGTTGAGAGGAGAAGGTGACCTACAAAAGGGCCAGCAAAAGCAGAGTTCTGGGTCGGCGGGAATACCGGCACCCGTCGTCCCGGCCTCTGCCCCGAGCGCACACGATACCGAAATTTTGAGAAAACTAGAGGAGAATGAAAGGTTAATAAAAGAGAATGCGAGAATGATGAATGACCTAAGGGAACGAATAGAAGGACAGGATGAAAGAGAGAAAGAGAGGGAAAGAAAAGGGACGGCGACGTATGCGAGTGTGGCTTTGGGCCGCGCGGGCGCACAGCCCAAGGAGCGTGCGACGCTGCACTCTGTCGTAATTACGTCCAAGAATGAAAAGGAGACGAGTGAACAGGTAATGGAGAGACTGCGAAAGGCTGCGAATGAAGATGAAGGATGGATAACAGTTGAAAAAGTAAGAAAGGCGAAGGATAGAAGGGTAATAGTGGGTTACAGAACGGAGAATGAAAGGAATAGGGCACAAGAGCGACTCGAAGCGAGGGAGAAGGACCTGGCCGTGGAGCAGATTAAAAACAAAGATCCGCTCCTCATCCTGTACAATGTCCTTAGAACCCATGCGGATGAAAACCTGTTGAAGGTCTTAAGGGCTCGGAACCATAATGTGTTCCGAGGCCTGACCCCAGAGCAGATCCGCATGGGGGTATTGTACAGGAAGACGGCCAGGAATCCCCACACTTGCCACGTGGTGCTCAGGGTCTCCCCGGAAGTTTATAACCGTGCCTTGGACGTGGGGAGATTGCACATTGACCTTCAACCCATAAGGGTAGCAGATCAATCGCCTTTGGTGCAATGCTCCTCATGCCTAGGGTACGGACACACCAGGAGGCTCTGCAACAGTGGGGAGCGTAGGTGTAGTCACTGTGGCGGGCTCCACATAAGAGCCGAATGCCCCGACTACGCCTCTGGTGCAGAGCCTACCTGCTGCAACTGCCAAAGGGAGAGGCTGAGCGGCACGGGGCATAATGTATTTAGTGACATGTGCCCGGTGAGAGAAAGGTGGGATAACATAGCGAGGACCATCACTCAATACCGGTGCTAACGTTGTCCCCGGGGGTGTGACCCCATACAAGGTGCTGCAGGTGAACCTCCAAAGGAGGAAGCTGGCAACCGACGACCTCATACTCGAGGCCTCGAGGCGTAAAGCCACAGTCGCTCTCATTCAAGAGCCCTACGTTGGCAACTCGGCGAAGATGAAGACATACCAGGGCGTCAGGGTCTTCCAGAACACTGGGCAAGGAGGAGGGACTGTGAAGGCGGCTATTGCCGTCTTCGATCCGACTGTCGATGTCGTACAGTACCCGCAACTCACCACTAACAACATCGTAGTGGTGGGGATCCGGACCAGTGCCTGGATGATCACGCTGGTATCCTTCTACTTCGAGCCGGAGCCAGTACCACTGGGGCCCCATTTAGAGCGGCTCAAAGAGGTGAGGAGAGGTCTAGGTTCCCAGCTTGCTGTTTTTGGGGGGGACTCAAATGCGCATAGCACCTGGTGGGGTCACAGATTCGAGGACGAAAGGGGCGAGGTATTGAGGGGGGTACTCGCTGAAATGGACCTCCATGTCCTGAATAGTGGAAATATTCCGACTTTCGATACTGTGAGAGGTGGACAAAGGTACTGTAGCTATGTGGATATAACGGCTTGCACCAGCAGCGCGATCGCTTGGATCGACGCTTGGAAGGTTGACTCGAGCCTTACGCCGAGCTCAGACCACACCGGCATAGCTTTCAACCTCAAACTGGCAAAGGCAAAAGGTATGGCCATCAGCCGTACGACTCGCGCCTACAACACCGGTAGGGCCGACTGGGATGCCTTCAGGGCCGGCGTGGCTCGGCGGCTCTCGGATATAGCGATAGGCGACACAAGGCACAACGATGAGCTTGATGCCTTGGCTGAAGCTTATACGAGGGCGGTCGAGGGTGCGTGCGGGGAGAGCATCCCAGTCAAAAAGCCGGGGGGGTTGATCGCTGCGCCGTGGTGGTCGGAAAAACTCGCTAGTCTAAGGAGGGTGATGATCACCTACAAGCGTCGCATCAAGAATGCTGCGCCGATCCGAAGAGAATGGGTGATAGCGCAGTACCTAGAACGAAAGGAGATGTATGAAAGTGAAGTAAAAATGGCACAGGTCGAAAGTTGGAAGAACTTCTGCGGAAAGCAGGACAGGGAGGGTCTATGGGAGGGAATTTATCGTGTTATCGGGAGGGCCACAGTACGGGAGGAGGATACTCTCCTCACCGCCAATGGTTCTTACCTGGACGCAAAAGGTTCGGTCGAGTTGCTCGCCCGAACCTTCTACCCACAAGACCGGATGGGAGAGGACAACGAGGGGCATCGCAAATTAAGAGACAAGGCTGAAAAGTTAGATGAAAATGGGGACCATCATGATGATGATCCCCCCTTTACGATGTGCGAACTCTACGATGCCCTTCGAAAGTTCAATCCCAAGAAAGCTCCGGGGACGGATGGCTTTACAGCCGATATCTGCACCCACGCCATTGGGGCCGACCCCTTACTCTTTCTGAAGCTGCTGAATCGGTGCCTCGACCACGGCTACTTTCCTAAGATATGGAAGGAGGCTGTGGTTGTGGCACTGAAGAAGCCGGGAAAGGACTCGTACACCGTCCCCAAGTCGTACAGACCTATCGGTCTACTGCCCGTCTTGGGGAAGGCGTACGAGAGGATGCTGGTAGCTCGTCTTAACTTCTACATCCATCCGAAAATCAGCCCCCGCCAGTATGGTTTTATGCCACAGAAAAGCACCGAAGACGCCCTCTATGACCTCATGGGTCACATAAGGGCTAAACTTGATGAAAAGAGGATAGTCCTTATGGTGTCCCTGGACATAGAGGGCGCCTTCGATAGCGCATGGTGGCCAGCCATAAAAGTAAGACTGGCGGAGGAAAAGTGTACGGCAAATTTGAGACGAGTTATCAGTAGTTACCTTAGCGACAGGAAGGTAAGGGTTAGGTATGCGGGCGAGGAGTGCAGACGCTCTACGGAGAAGGGGTGCGTCCAGGGTTCAATTGGCGGTCCCCTACTGTGGAACCTATTGCTGGACCCTTTACTACACCAACTGGATGACGGAACGGTTCACGTACAGGCATTCGCGGACGATGTTGTGCTGGTGTTCGATGGGGACAGCGCCTTGGAGATTGAAAGACAGGCCAATGCCCGTCTCGAGCATGTGCGGGAGTGGGGCATCGGAAATAAGCTGAAATTCGCACCGCACAAAACCTGTGCGATGGTAATCACGCGGAGGCTTAAGTACGATGTCCCGCGCCTCAGCATGGGCGGGACGGACATTGGACTGTCCGAGGAAATCAAAATCCTGGGGCTCACCATCGACCACAAGCTCACATTCAACACCCACGTCACTAACATATGCAGGAAGGCTATCCGAATATACCATAAGCTGGCGCGGATGGCCCGGATCAGCTGGGGATTACATCCCGAGGTGATCCGGACCATCTACAACGCAGCTGTGGAGCCGACGGTGCTGTATGCGGCCAGTAGCTGGTGTCCTGCGGTGGAGAAGCTTGGTGTTCGGAAGCAGCTGAATGTGGTGCAGCGCGGTTTCGCTCAAAAGCTGTGCAAAAGCTACCGCACGGTCTCTCTACACTCGGGGTTGATCTTGGCTGGGATGCTCCCTCTGGACCTCAGAGTTCGCGAGGTGGCCTCGTTATACGAGGCCAAGAGAGGGGTACCCCAGCCATGGTTGAGAGATAGGGAGATCGAGCGGATGGCCCCAGCTATTGAGGCACCTCACCCCGCGGAGCATATGAACCTGGAGTTCGTAAGTCTGGTAGACGAGGAACAATTTCAGCGCGTACGCAATAATTTGCAAGTACAAATTTACACGGACGGGAGCAAGATTGAGGGCCGTGTCGGCGCCGCGTTATCCATTTGGGATAACGGGACCGAAACAAAGGCCCTCAAACTTGCTCTCTCCCCGTACTGCACCGTCTACCAAGCAGAGCTCCTGGCCATATGCAAAGCGGTCAGTGAGGCCCTCAAGCGAGGCGCGGCCACATTCGGCGTTTTCAGCGACAGCAGAGCCGCACTCATGACGGTCATAAACCGTCACGCCCTCCACCCCCTGGCAATTGAGGCCAGGTCTTCCATCAGGCGGGGATTGACCCAGGGCAAGGAAATATCCCTGTTCTGGGTCAAGGCTCACGCGGGGTTGGAGGGAAATGAGCGAGCGGACCAACTCGCCAAAGAGGCGGCTCTACGGTCGAAGGTAGCGCCGCACTATGACCTGTGCCCGGTCTCATTCGTGAAGCGTGGTCTGCGTCAGGCCACGCTTCGCGAATGGAACGAAAGGTACAGGCTGGGCCACACGGCTTCCGTCACCAAGCTTTTCTTCCCCTGCGCTCTGGAGGCATATAGCATCGTCCGAAACATGGAGATTTCCGGCACCACTACCCAACTTTTGACGGGGCATGGTGGGTTCTCCGAATACTTGGCCCGTTTCAAGTGTAAGGGGGACCCATCATGCGCCTGTGAGCCGGGAGTGGACGAGACGGTCGTCCACCTCCTAGTGGACTGTCCTATCCACGCAAGGGCGCGATATAACCTGGAGCAAAAAATTAGTTTAAAAATAACAAATGGCAATCTACCAACTTTGCTCTCCAAAAAGTACAGGCAATACTTTTTGGAGTATTGGGAGCTAATTGCAGGCATAGTTATCAAAAGAAACGGCACCTGAGTTGAACTCAGTCAAATATTTTTAAATAAATATTCACATGAGATTCAATTAATTGTAAAACATGTAAAGAAAGCTAAAAAAATAAACGTAAATTTTTAACAATCCCCCCCCCCCCCTACATATTCCTAAAGAATGAAAGGTATGGAATGAAAGTACGAGAAGAATAAATGCGAGAACTAGAGTGACAAAGAGGCCAGAATGAAAGAGAATAGACAAATAGAAAATAGATAATATAGTTAAATAAAAGAAATGAACCCTGTGAGGGTTATCGTGATTAGCAGACTAGTCTAAAAAAAAATATTTGCGTTCAAATAGGCTCCGACTTCGTGTCAGAGGCGTAAGATAAAAAAAAAAAAAAAAAAAAAAAAAAAAAAAAAAAAAACCTAACCTAACCTAACCTAACCTAACCTAACCTCTAACCTCCGGAGGAGATCGATCGCTGGAGACAGGAGGCTCGCGATGTTCTCTTCCGGAAGTGGGCCGATAGGCTGGCTACGACGAGGAGTAGCTTGCTGCTTGTGGGGGCCGTTCGGCCCGTCTTGCGTGAGTGGGTGCAACGGGGTCATGGGGCTCCCACGTATCACCTCACCCAACTTCTCACGGGTCATGGCTGCTTCGCCAAGTACCTGTGGGAGGTGGTGGGGGTGGAAGCGGAGCCCCGGTGCCGAAACTGCACCAGCGGCGACCCCGACACGACACACCACACTTTGGCCGTGTGCGACGCGTGGGGCGGCCAAAGAGCGGCCCTCACAAGCATCATTGGTGTGGACCTCTCGCTGTCGGCCGTAGTTTCAGCTATGGCCGGCAGCGAACAGTGTTGGGCCGCCGTCGCCTCGTTCGCTAGCGAGGTGATGGCGGCAAAGAGAGAGGCCTTGCGGGAGCGGGAGCGAGCTGGGCTCACTCTTCCGCCCCGCAGGCCCCCAGCGAGGGGACGCCGGCGAATGCGATTCGCCCGCGTCCCCGAATGAGAGTGGCCACGGGCAGTGGGTCGGGGGACCCGCTGCCCCTATGCTGATGTAGCGGAATGCGCCCCTGTGTGTTCCTGGGGTGCATTCTTGAGGTGAAAAACCCAATCAGGCCGGAATGGTGGGGTCTTAAGTAGCGGGCCTACCAAGGGCGCCCCTAGCCGAGTCGCGGTGAGCAGACTATCCCGCGGCTCGGATTAGGCGAAGGAGGAACACCGTGGTGGTTTAGTGGGTAGTCTGGCCTTTGTCTAAGGCTAGGAGTCCCACACGAAGCGAGTCCCCTGCCCCCGCGGGGGGTGAGCGAAGTGCGTAAATGCATTCCACCACGTAAACAAAAAAAAAAAAAAAAAAAAAAAAAAAAAAAAAAAAAAAAAAAAAAAACCTAACCTCTAACCTAACCTAACCTAAACCTAAACCTAAACCTAAACCTAAACCTAACCTAACCTAAACCTAAACCTAAACCTAAACCTAAACCTAAACCTAAACCTAAACCTAAACCTAAACCTAAACCTAAACCTAAACCTAAACCTAAACCTAAACCTAAACCTAAACCTAAACCTAAACCTAAACCTAAACCTAAACCTAAACCTAAACCTAAACCTAAACCTAAACCTAAACCTAAACCTAAACCTAAACCTAAACCTAAACCTAAACCTAAACCTAAACCTAAACCTAAACCTAAACCTAAACCTAAACCTAAACCTAAACCTAAACCTAAACCTAAACCTAAACCTAAACCTAAACCTGAACCTGAACCTGAACCTGAACCTGAACCTGAACCTGAACCTGAACCTGAACCTGAACCTGAACCTGAACCTGAACCTGAACCTGAACCTGAACCTGAACCTGAACCTGAACCTGAACCTGAACCTGAACCTGAACCTGAACCTGAACCTGAACCTGAACCTGAACCTGAACCTGAACCTGAACCTGAACCTGAACCTGAACCTGAACCTGAACCTTCCTTCCTTCCTTCCTTCCTTCCTTCCTTCCTTCCTTCCTTCCTTCCTTCCTTCCTTCCTTCCTTCCTTCCTTCCTTCCTTCCTTCCTTCCTTCCTTCCTTCCTTCCTTCCTTCCTTCCTTCCTTCCTTCCTTCCTTCCTTCCTTCCTTCCTTCTTTACTTCCTTCCTTCCTTCCTTCCTTCCTTCCTTCCTTCCTATAGGAAACATGACGCCAAATATTCATTCTTAGATAGGCACCGCGATGACTAATAGTCACTCTTACATTGCTGACGCGACGCCAAATTGACATTCTTACACTGGCGTCGCGACGCCAAATAGACATTTTATATTTGCGTCGCGATGTTGAAAAGAAATTCTTAGACAGGTACCGCGACGCCAAATTGACACTCTTACATTGGGTTCGCGACGGGATATAGCAATTCTTACATAGGCGTCGCGACGCCAAATAGACATTCTTACATTGGCGTTGCGACGCCAAATAGAAATTATTAGATTGATACCGCGACGCCACATAGACATTCTTAGATAGTCATCACGACGCCAAATAGACACTCTTACATTGGCGTTGTGACGCCAAATAGACATTCTTACATTGGCGTCGCGACGCCAAATAGACATTCTTAGATAGGCACCACGACGCCAAATAGACATTCTTACATTGGCGTTGCGACACCAAATGAACATTCTTAGTTACGCACCGCGACGCCAAATAGTCATTCTTATATTGGCGTCGGGACGCAAAATATACATTATTAAATAGAAAACGTGACGCCAAATATTCATTTTTAGATAGGCACCTCGACGACAAATGGACACTCTTACATTGGCGTCGCGTCGCCAAATAGACATTCTTAAAATGGCGTCGCGATGCCAAATAGACATTTTTACATTGGCGTTGCGACGCCTAATACACATAATTAGATAGGAACCGCGACGCCACATATACATTCTTAGATAGGCACCGCGACGCCAAATAGACACTCTATCATTGGCGTCGCAACGCCAAATAGACATTCTTAGATAGGCATCATGATGCCAAATAGACTCTCTTACATTGGCTTCGCGACGCCAAATAGACATTCTTGGATAGGCAGCACGACGCCAAATAGACATTTTTACATTGGCGTTGCGACGCCAAATAGATATTCTTAGATAGGCACTGCGAAGCAAAATAGACACCCTAACATTTGCATCCTGACACCAAATAGACATTCTTACATTAGCGTTGCGACACCAAATGGACATTCTTAGATAGGCACCGCGACGCCAAATAGTCATTCTTATATTGGCGTCGCGACGCCAAATATACATTATTAAATAGGAAACGTGACGCCAAATATTCATTCTTAGATAGGCACCTCGACGACAAATACACATTCTTACATTGGCGTTGCGACGCCAAATAGACATTCTTAAAATGGTGTCGCGATGCCAAATAGACATTCTTACATTGGCGTCGCGATACCAAATAGAAATTCTTAGATAGGCATCACGACGCTAAATAGACACTGTTCACCACGTGAACAAGGGAGGAAATAAAAGCAGATAATTGGTTTGAGGTCTACTTATTTCCAGAATAACTGTCGGTACAATATTTCTTAAGATTGTATATAATTGATGGAAACAAGTACCAAGGAAGGTGGCTAGCGGCAAAGTGAGTTGGTACCTACATTACGAAGCGAAGGCGCGCGCGACCCGCTGGAAATGGCAAACTAAGTTTACACAAACAACAATGAATCCTAAGAACTATGACATACAAAATAGTTTTTAATGACGCGGGCGCCGCGAATCCACATGATTTATACAAATCAAAATAAATAGTTTGTAAGGCGCGGGGACCGCTAATTTCTATTTAACAAAAATAAATATATACGGCAAAGGCGCCGCTAAACTATGTAGAATAAACTAAAACACTATCCGTAATAATTGTTATACATATTACTACTTAAAATAAAAGTCTTATAAGGCGTAGGCGCCGACATCCTCCCGCCGGTTGAAAGCTCCGCAATAGCTTTCAAGCTTCCCTGAAGTCCGCAGGGGGCAGAAGACAAATGCGGTTGAGAGCTCGCCGTACTATCCCGCGCGCCGTGGAAATGTCGGCCACACGCGGTACACCGTCGGAACCAGGGAACAGCTTGCTGACTCGGCCTAGACGCCAGCAGAGTGGAGGTGCGCTGTCGTCCTTCAGCAACACCATGTCGTCCAGCTTCAAGTCTTCCTGCCTTGTGCGCCATTTGGTTCGCTGTTGAAGCTCTCCGACGTACTCTTTGGACCAGCGCTGCCAAAAGTGCTGGCGCACCTGCTCGAGCTTCTGGTATCGGTCCCGCTGGTTGGAGTTGCTATCCTCGAAAGCGGGCGCAGGCAATGCAGTAAGTGGCCTGCCAATCAAAAAGTGTCCCGGGGTAAGCGGCTGTAGGTCATCGGGAGAAGGACTGAGAGGACATAAGGGACGGCTGTTGAGGATGGCCTCGATTTGCGAAAACAGAGAACATAGTTCCTCAAATGTTAAATGTGCCTGCCCCATGACTCTACGTAAGTGAAATTTTGCAGATTTTATACCTGCCTCATGATACCCACCAAAGTGAGGAGCGTACGCGGGGGTAAATATAAACTCAATGCCTTGCTGAGCTGCGAAGTCCAACATAGTACTGCGATTATCCTTAGAATCAAAAAACTCTTATTTCGCGAGCCGCGGCAATAAAATTTGTGCCATTATCACAGAATATTTTCTTTGGCAAACCCCTGCGTGCGACAAAGCGCTTGAGCGTTAACAAAAAGGCTTCCCCTGAAAGCTCACTGACTGCTTCCAAATGAATGCACTTATAGTTAAAACATATAAAAATGCACAAGTAACATTTAGTTATTTTACATCCCCTGCCCCTTCGATCGGTTATAAGGAATGGCCCGGCGAAATCAGTGCCAACGTTAATAAAGGGAAAATTAGGCATGACTCTCTCCGGTGGCAAATTGCCCATAAGATTGTTCATTGGCTTGCCCCTAAAACGACAACATACGAGGCACCCTCGAGCAATGCGTCTGGCTAGACTTCTCCCGCCTATAGGCCAAAATCGATCTCGTATAGACGCAAGAAGCAGCTGTGGACCGGCGTGCATTAAACGCTCATGTTCCCGCTGAAAGAGCAGGGAAGCAAAACGACTGTGTGCATGTAGAAGCATAGGGTGTCGTTTGTCAAAATCGTAAGTAGATGTGCCAATGCGTCCACCCACACGAAGTAGTCCCTCTGAATCAATGAAAGGATTGAGAGATGCAATATTTGATTTAGGTTTAAGTGGCTTGTTCTGAGACAACATACTTAAATCTGTCTGGAATGAATACTGCTGTGAAAGTTTAATCAAAATATTCATAGACCTTTCGAATTCTGAAGCCTGTAAACAGCCAACCAATTTGTCGTTTTGGTTTGCCTTTTTGGCATTATGAAATAATCTTAGAATGCGAGCATACGCGCGTTGAGCTATCGATAACTTAGAAATCCGAGAGAGATCGAACGGATTGATGACCGCCTCCCCCGTCAAAGCGGGATGAGCCTTGACCTCCGGTATCTCAGCCTCATTACAGTGCTCAAAGGATGGCCAACGTGACTCGTCCTGCTGCAAAAATGAGGGACCTGACCACCAAAGGGGTAAATCGGCAAGTTGATCCGGTTCAACACCACGCGAGACCAAATCCGCTGGATTTTGAGACGTCGGTACGTAACGCCAAGAGGAACTGCAAGTAAGTTCAGTAATTGCGCCAACTCTATTAGCCACAAAGGTTTTTAAGTTTTTGGAAGTCTGTAGCCAACACAATACTACCTTAGAGTCAGTCCAATAAACTTGGCGGTTTATTTCAAGCCGCAACGCCTGAATGACAGCAGAAGTCAGTTGCGCTCCCAATAAGGCCGCGCATAGTTCCAAGCGAGGAATTGTTGTAGGTGCAATGGGCGCTACGCGCGATTTTGCGCATAGTAGGCACACTCTTGTTTCTCCCTTCGCGTTTATCGATTTCAAATAAATACAAGCTCCATACGCTCGCTGAGAAGCATCACCAAAACAATGCAATTCGATATAAATAAAGTTATCTATTAAAACATGTCTTTTAATTTGTAAATTTGAAATACTCTTCATGCCATTAGCAAACTGAAGCCATTCCGCTTTAAGTTTATCTGGAGCGGGATCGTCCCAACCAAGGTTAGGCTGTGTCCACAGTTGCTGAATAAGCATTTTAGGCCTTATAGTGCAAGGAGACAGAACACCTAAAGGATCAAATACCTTGAAAGTAGAGGACAAAATAGTTCTTTTAGTGACAACTTTAGTTGTTGCTGCCTCGATAGGGAAATAAAGCTCGTCTTTAATGGGCAACCAGCCGATACCTAACGTGCAAGTAGAGTTGCTGAGTACGAGTGAATCATTAGAACTCTATCTTAAGCAAGATTGAAGTGCTGTAGGCAAATTAGAGCGATATTTTCTGAGGTGAAAACCACCTTTAGCGAGCACTTCTGCTATAGACTGCCTTAAGACGAGTAACTCGCTCTCAGACTGAGCACCAGTAACCAAATCATCTACATAGAAATCCTTCTTGATTATCTCCTTTACAAGAGGATCCTCGCACTCATCACCCAACTGCCAAAGGCATCGAGTAGAAAGAAAGCTAGCGCTTGAAAATCCGTAAGTAACGGTATTCAGTTTAAGAGTGCGAAGAGGCAGCGATTCGTCCTCACGCCACAGAATCAATTGAAGACTGCGATCCCTATCGTCTACCCTAATCTGGCGGTACATTTTCTCAACATCACCGGTGAGAATATATTTATGCAAGCGAAATCTAACCAAGATGTTAAATAGAGAATCTTGAATAGTCGGCCCCGTCATCTGTAAATGATTCATAGAGAAACCGGAAGTAGTACGAGCGGACGCATCAAACACGACTCGCAACTTAGTAGTTTCGCTGGTTTGCCTAATTACAGGGTGGTGAGGTAAATAATATTTTACTTCATGAGGGAGATCGCCACAATATTCCGAGAGATGCCCAAGTTCAGCATATTCCCTAATAAATTCAAAATAAAGCGACTTGAGTACAGGCTGCCGTTTAAAGCGCCCCTCAAGATTTAGAAACCTTTTGCGAGCTAAACGAAAGGAATCTCCTAAACAATCCCTATCTGCTCGAAGCGGGAGCCTCACGCAAAAACGGCCGTCACCTTCACGAACTGTATTACTGAGAAAGTGCTGTTCGCAAAGACTTTCTTCCTCAGTCAAGAACGCCTTGTGTGGGACGTTTTCTAACTCCCAAAACCTTTTCAATTCATCCCCAAGATTACACATGTCATCATTTTGCGACAAATGACAGTGCACCTCCATTTTGGAGGGCTGTTTCCTGGGAAACATGGAACCCGCTACCAGCCATCCTAACTTAGAACTTCTTAAGATCGGACTATCCTCTCCTAGTGAATGTTGTTCGGAACCTACCAGATCCCAGAATAGATCGGCACCGATGAGCATGTCAACGACAGAAGACTTATTAAAATTAGGATCCGCCAACCTGAACCCTTGTAAGTTCAAGTGCCTTATGCTAAAAGAGGCTTTAGGCATCTTACCGGAAATAGTCGGTAAAATTAGGCACGATAGAGTAGCGTTGAATGATGTAACCTTCGACTGAAGATGAACGACACACCGTTCAGGAATAATCTTCAGTGGAGCTTCGCCGATCCCGGCGACCCTAGTACTGGAAGGCTGAGGAATCATATGCAGGACTTGCCTTACGCGCTCTGTGACGAAAGACGACTGACTCCCGCTGTCCAGCAGCGCTCTCACTGTCATGTTTACATTATTAGTGGGATTTATTAAGTTTATTTCAGCCGTACACAACAGTACCTCTGAAGACGACAAAGCAGACAAAATGACGGCCTCACCCTGAGGGCCTTCACTATCAGTGCCAGCTTTAAATAAAGCTTCATGAAGCAAATAGTTGTGACGCTGTTTACACTCCTTACACACACGAGGGAGCCTACAGCGGCGAGAAGGATGGCCGGTCCTGAGGCAATTGTGGCACAACTTCCGAGTGTTTACAAGAATCATTCGATCACTAGATGATTTAGCCATGAACACAGAGCAATCATAAATGCGGTGAGCACCCTTACAGCATAGACAAAGCGGAGAAGACGGAGCAGATGGTTCCTTAGAGGAACTAGAAGAGACTGTCATAACCTTCGTTTGTGTTATATGACGTGTATTAGACTGCTCTGCTTGTGGGGTGTGTTTAGACGTAGCCTTATTACGACACATAGTCTCGATTACGTTAGCGCGACTTTTCATAAAATTGAAAAACTCCTCAAGTGTTACAATCTCACCTAACGAATTCTTATGCTCTTCCCATTTAAACTGCGTTTTTGAATCCAATTTTTCTACAACTAAATAAATTATAATCATATCCCAACCATCAGTGGGCAAACCCAAAGACCTAAGAGCCCGTAAGTTCTTGGTCACGTGGTCTATAATAAACCGCAAAGACCTTTCAGTTTCCCGCACTGATTCAAAACTAAGCAAGGATCTTAAATGATTATTCATTAACTGACGTTTGTTGTCATAGCGCTTACGTAAAAGTTGCCAAGCTTCGCTATAATTCTGCTCTGTAACCTCCAAATTGCAAATAACTCGCGCTGCTTCGCCTTCTAAATAAGAATTCAAATAGTAAAATTTGTGAATATCCTTAATTTTAGCATTTTTGTGAATCAAGGAAGAGAACGTGTCCCTAAACTCAAGCCACTTAAAATACGTTCCGTCAAAATTAGGGATCCTTATAGTGGGTAGCTTGAACCCGAGAGGCCCACAGTCATCGTCGTGATTACAACGAGAACTAGAAGAATGTGACTCACCGTTGTTGTCACGATTAGAGGCATTTCTCTCAATAAGTTGCTGAGACAAAGCTATACAGTGGTAAAAATCCTGTTCCAAGCAATCCCTAACACAGAGTTCGACTTCCAAAGTGGGCGCATTGATCACTTCTATTTCATCTTGTACTTGACTGAATTCAGTGAATAATTCCTCAAATTTATTCAATTTGGTTCTAAGTTTAATAATATCCAAAGGAGAAATAACTTCAAGTGGTTGTAAAGTTCCTAATTCATTTTTAAACTTTGTAAGGCGACCTTTAATTGAGCTACGTTTAACAGTTAAATCCTTAATAGCCCTATCAGTCTTCGAAGCTGCAGCGTCAGTCATTTCAAACAAATAAATCAAATTAAATTAGCAAAATAAAAGTAAGAAAGTAAAACGCATACGCTCCTCGCTTTGTAGACAGCACTCGGCGCTCGATGCGATGACTCGCACCGGTGTAGGCAGGTACAAAACAGCTGATGCGCGATGCAAATGCAGAGATGCAGCGCAGCCTGCGTTTAGCGATAGCGCGCAGTCAACGCAGCGCTCGAACGCTGGAATAGATTGTTGCGAGCGCGTAGGTACAACGATTCAATGGAAGATGCAAACGTTTATAGCTAGTTATGGGCAACTGATATACTTAGGTTATTTACACTATGCAGTGAAAGAATAGGCACCTTAATGAATTGAATTCAAAGAAGCATTGATATTGATAATAAACACTGAGTTTAGTTGCATTTAAATGGAATAGTCTATGAAAAACTAGGGGGATAATAAAGATCAAATGATATTAAATATAATTTAGGCAGACAAGCGTGCATGAGGTACCTACAAATAAATATGTGCAAAAATGTACTCGCAGCTTATCAAAGCGGGAGCAATAGGCTAACATAATAATACGACGGTAGCACGAGTAGGCACTAAATGTTAAAAAAAAAACTAAATAGGTATTATTTAGGCAGACAAGCGTGCTATGGGGTACAAATATGTGCAAATTAAGCTCGCAGCTTATTGAAGCGGGAGCAATAGGCTAACATATGACAGTATAGCACGAGTAGGCACTAAATATTAAATAAAAACTAAATAGGTAGGTATTATTTAGGCAGACAAGCGTGCTATGGGGTACAAACATGTGCAAATAAAGCTCGCAGCTTATTAAAGCGGGAGCAGTAGGCTAACATATGACAGTATAACACGAGTAGGCACTAAATATTAAGGAACCAGTCCCCTGAAATCACAAATCAATAAGAACACAAAGGAATAGAAAAGGAACGGGCTCACTTTATGATTAGGCAGACGATGCGTAGGTAGGTCTGTCCTCTCGGAGCTCACGATCCGCTTGATGACGATGCCGAGGGAGCTGGATGCCTCCCGTTGAATAAGCCAAATTCTTCCTAGGCGAGAACAGGTTCAGACTGCACGCACTTCACACACGAAGCTGGATAGTCCTTACAAACAGGAACTGCGAAGCAACGTGGCACGCGTGGCGGTCGACCTTCGTTCACCTTGCTCGAGAATATTCTACCTGCAACGTAACTTCGAATTCGCGTTTAATCAGGCAGGTCCTGTCACGGTCGCCAATTTGTTCACCACGTGAACAAGGGAGGAAATAAAAGCAGATAATTGGTTTGAGGTCTACTTATTTCCAAAATAACTGTCGGTACAATATTTCTTAAGATTGTATATAATTGATGGAAACAAGTACCAAGGAAGGTGGCTAGCGGCAAAGTGGGTTGGTACCTACATTACGAAGCGAAGGCGCGCGCGACCCGCTGGAAATGGCAAACTAAGTTTACACAAACAACAATGAATCCTAAGAACTATGACATACAAAATAGTTTTTAATGACGCGGGCGCCGCGAATCCACATGATTTATACAAATCAAAATAAATAGTTTGTAAGGCGCGGGGACCGCTAATTTCTATTTAACAAAAATAAATATATACGGCAAAGGCGCCGCTAAACTATGTAGAATAAACTAAAACACTATCCGTAATAATTGTTATACATATTACTACTTAAAATAAAAGTCTTATAAGGCGTAGGCGCCGACAGACACTCTTACATTGGAGTCGTGACGCCAAATAGACATTCTTAAAATGGCGTCGCGACGCCAAATAGACATTCTTAAATAGGCACCACGAAGCCAAATACTGGGTGGCGCAAAAGTACTGGCACTAAAGAAAATACCTTTATTTTTTTTATATGACATTTTCTGTTATTCTGTTGTTGAAAATTGTGTAGTGAACAAATGTAAAATACACTGAAAATAAACATGGACCGTTTTACTCCCCAAGAACGTGGAATAATTGTGTCAATGTTCTTACGGAATAATTCATAGGCCGAGTTATCTCTCGTTTTGGCGATTTGCCTTGGCCTGCAAGATCACCCGATCTGACCAGTCCAGACTTCTTTCTTTGGGGTTTTTTGAAATCTCGGGTGTATGTGAACAAGCCACAGACTCTCGCAGCTCTAAAAGAAAACATTCGTCAAGAAATAACGAACATCGCAGGAAGTGTCACGGCAAGTTATGCAAAATGTCATAAATAGGGCTCAAATGTGTATCAACTCTGGAGGTCACCATTTAAAAGACATCATCTTTAAATCCTAATGGTACGAAATTTAATGGTACAAATATACATTTAAAAAAACCTAAATCTAGTTTTCTAATTTAGAAAAAATGTTATAGCCGAACCAAATAGGGTCTTTACTTTTGCGCCACCCAGTAGACATTCTTACATTGGCGTTGCGACGCCAAATAGACATTCTTAAAATTACGTCGCGACGCCAAATAGACATTCTTAGATAGGCACCACGACGCCAAATAGACATTCTTACATTGGCGTTGCGACACCAAATGAACATTCTTAGATACGCACCGCGAGTCCAAATAGCCATTCATTCTTATATTGGCGTCGAGACGCCAAATATACAGGGTGTATTTTTGAAACGGGGCAGTAAGGGCAAGTACCTTAACCGTTGCAGTTACAGCAAAACGTTCTTAAAAGACCTTCCCTAACTTTTTGGGACATTTTGAACTGCATTCACAGATTTTGTAAAAAACTTAGCAAAAAAAATGCAAAAAGTTCAAATTTTTTTTTTATGCCAATCGATTCTATTTCACGATTAGAAGATATTTTAGCGAAAATTCTTAATTAATAACTCATACGAAGTTTCTCAGCTGAAACTAAGTATAACACACAGATTTTCGAATCAAATTCGAAATTTGAGGGTAAAAATTCTTTTTATTTACTTTACAGTCAATTCTACCCACTTCCTGGCCATAACAAAAAGTTAGACCATCGCAGAAATTTGTTTCCGTTGCCGAAATGTATGGGAAACGTTTTTGGCGATTTCTGTCTTTCCTAGTACTGAAAGCTTAAATGGTCTCCTAGAGTTTTTTGATCCCCACATGAAATAGAATCGATTGGCATAATTAAAAATTTTTGGACTTTTTGCATTTTTTTTGCCTACTGTAAGTTTTTTACAAAATCTGTGAATGCAGTTCAAAATATGTCAAAAAGTTAGGGAAGGTAAGACGCAAGACCAAATAGCCATTCTTATATTGGCGTCGAGACGCCAAATATATATTATTAAATAGGAAACGTGACGCCAAATATTCATTCTTAGATAGGCACCTCGACGACAAATAGACACTCTTACATTGGCATCGCGACGTCAAATAGACACTCTTACACTGGCGTTGCGACGCCAAATAGCAATTCTTACACTGGCGTCGCGACGCCAAATGGAATTTATTAGATTGATACCGCGACGCCACATAAACATTCTTAGATAGGCACTGCGACGCCAAATATACATTCTTAGATAGGCATCACGACGCCAAATAGACACTCTTAGATAGGCACCACGACGCCAAATAGACATTCTTACATTGGCGTTGCGACGCCAAATTGATATTCTTAGATAGGCACCGCGAAGCAAAATAGACAACCTAACATTTGCGTCCCGACGCCAAATAGACATTCTTAAAATGGCGTCGCGACGCCAAATAGACATTATTACATTGGCGTTGCGACACCAAATGAACATTCTTAGACACGCACCGCGACGCCAAATAGTCATTCTTATATTGGCGTCGGGACGCCAAATATACATTATTAAATAGGAAACGTGCCGCCAAATATTCATTCTTAGATAGGCATCTCGACGACAAATAGACACTTACATTGGCGTCGCGACGCCAAATAGACATTCTTACAATGGCGTCCCGACGCCAAATAGACATTCTTAAAATTGCGGCGTTGAAATAGTGAGTCAGATGTGGATTAGGCCTATTGGGGATACCACGATAAAAAAAACGCGCCGCTTTCTCTACCTCATGGTGGTGTGGAAATGAGTATTTCTGCCGAAACGTGTGTTGATCTACACTTTACGGCGCTCGTACGCCGAAACTATTGGTTTTAGGAAGAAAAAGGTTAAGACATAAATTGTAGGAAATTTTCTCTTCTATTATTTTGTATAGATATGTTTTTCTTGTAAAATGCGTCGGAAAGGAGTTATTATCAAAAAACTGCTTTCAGGCCCCATTTTTGCTATATGGCGGCGCGAGCGGCAAAGATACGAGGTGGCAAAGTTAGAATTCGGTAAAAGCACGTCAAAATCTATAAAATTACCAATTTTCAAAACTCCCGGAAAACTTTCCAAGTAAAAATACCAAATGACTGTACTATAAAGTTATTTTATATTTTTACAAATTAAATTCGGTGCTTTTCGAAGTTATGTGTATATTTATCGTAGGTTTATAAGTGCCCGGGTAATGGCAATAGGCTCGCCACTTATTACATTGGGACCTAAACATAAACTGGCGAAATGTGGGTGCTAGCACCTCTGCCTACCCCTATAGTTTATGTTATGTTAAGGTAATACCTAATCCATGAACTCATTCTTTGTGTTTTTTTTAAAAGCTCAAATATCAGCAATAAAGGCGCCATACAAAAAACATTGTGGTCTTTTTGTATTGTGCGAAAATCCCCTCCGATACCTCTCCCCCCTTGCCCCGAGGACGGCGTAGGAGGTTATGTGTGACTTGATCCGACAAAAACGCACGTCAATGAGTCGTTTTTGGCGACCCCATGACGATGGGCCTTATCGCCGCTACTACGTCGTGCTCCGCGCTTGGTCGCTCAAGTCGTAGCTCCCACTCCGCCACCATGTCCCTGTGGAGCTGGGATCTCATGGCCCGAATTTCTTGAAACTCGGCATCGTATCCCCACTCCCGCACCGCCTTTCGGAACCGATATGGAGCTATATCGGTTTATCGGCAAGGGATCTCGCTTCCAGGATCCACAGTGGCGATACGGCGAGGTGATCCTCTAGGCCACCCTACGCGGTGGACCATGTGTCTATCCTTCATATGGTACCCGTATGAAGTCCTCCGGGCCCCTCAAGTTGGGCAGCAGTCGCGTCAAAGCTTTAGCCGAGCCCACCAATTTGGAACCAAGGCTTCGGGAATGCTTCTCTTGCAGGCCCATCATCCCACGACCCCCTCGTACAGTTGGATCGGCTGCCTGGTTATTCATCAACGGCTAACAGAACTCCTAGGGTAGGCTAGTGTCGGAACCGTTGTCCAGGGTGCACCAGGCCTCTCGCTTCTGCTCCCCAGGACTGCGGTCCAAAGGGGGAAGATACGGGGAAGCCAGCGTGGAGGTTACCCGACCCGTACACGTCCACATCTTTTCTACTTGACTTAGGACATCAGTCAAAACGCACCTATTAAATTATTTGAACTGTACGTAATGAAATAAATGACAGTTAAGTAACTTAAAGTGAAATGGAACATAATCGTATATTTAGAATATAGATTATTTTATCATTTTAAAACTCATATTTGAAGCATAACTACACAATACGAAACCATGGTATATTTTTTTATGCATGTGGCAAGACACTTGTGTTAATTTTTTCTTTCTCTTAACTAAAATACGTATTATTCTAAAGAGAGGTCGGCCGGTCATAAACTATATTTTTTGTTAGAGCGTCCACTTGAACGCTATGGGAACGATGGCCAAATCTAACTCTTGGGATATTCTATTTTTAAACACATGTTATGCAAAAGACTGTTATGATGCTAATATTATTTACGTGAACGAGTGCAAGATTACATATAAATATTATCAATACATTCTCAATATAATATATTGATATATATTGAGAATGTAGAATGATTTGAGAATTTATTATATTGAGAATATATTATATTGAGAATGTAATCATATTTGATATGGAATAGTATCATGATAAAGGATGGTGGATTTGATTATAATTAAGGCGTCTTGTTACGCCACACATATTTGTAGGTTCATGCGAGTTTGACTCCATGGAATGATTAATCTTCGGATTAATCTTATAATTGGCACAAAGCATTACAAAATTACATCACAATAGAATTCTATAAAAAATAAATAAGAGCTCATCTTCACGACGAAAGCGCAAATACAGTATGTTTATACATACATGACCAGCTGGTTTACTATTGGTTTCTTATTGGTTTACTATTTAGTTACTGTATATTTGGTTTACTGTTTTTTTTTTTTTTTTTTTTTTTTTTTTTTTTTTTTTTTTTTTATATAGGACACGCCAACTTGACCTCACCTCGCCTGATGGTAAGCTAAAGGCAAAGTCTCAGGAAAGAGGGTCACCATTACAGACACTAAGTGCTACAATGGTGGCACTCAGCTTGGCGGCCTCATCAGATGCTTTTTCACGCCCCGCTTAAAGGCCCCGGGACTAGGGCACGCCGTAGTAACGGCGGTAAGACCCATCATGGGGGAGTGGCTAGAGAGGCCACACGGCAGCCTCTCGTACCGTCTGACGCAGATGATCACCGAGCACGGATGCTTCGGAAAGTATCTGCGTCGGATGCCGAAAGAGCCAACGTCCGAGTGCCATCACTGCGACGCGAGCGAGGACTCAGGTCCGCACACGCTCACCGAGTGTCCGGCGTGGGAGACGCCGAGGCGGGAGCTTGTGGCGGCCCTGGGAGTGAGGGTTCTCACGCTCTCCACCTTGCTCGCGGCGATGGTTCGCTGCGCGGATGCGTGGGCGGCCGGCGCCTCCTTCTGCGAGCAAGTAATGCTCGTGAAGGAGGAGGCGGGGCGGGAGCGGCAGCGGGAGCGACGAAGGATCGCTAGACAAGCTGCCCGCGCACGAAGGCAACTCGGGCGTCGGAGGTCGATGAACGACCTCCGCCCCCCATGAGCGCCGGCCTGGGGGTGACAGGTGAAGCCGCCTGTCACCCTTGCAGAAGCAGGCCGCGGCGGCGGCGCGCGTGGCGCGCCTCCCCGTTTCCGGGGACGAGTTGGGGACTCTGTGGTCCCCACACCCGAGAAGAGGGCCAGATCGTGAGAGATGGCCCTGGGTCGGCCGGGGTGCGAGGGATATGCCTGTCAACCTCACCTTCGGCAACCGAAACGACCCACAGGCGGCGTGCGTTTTAGTCGGTCCGAGTCCGACATAACCTCCTCCACCGGCTCCGGTGGGAAGGTATCCGTGGGGATTTTGCGCACGTAAAAAAAAAAAAAAAAAAAAAAAGGCCCCGGGACTGTAGGAAGAAGGAAACACGTGTGCTGGTAATGAATTCCAGGTCTTGGTGGTGCGGCAAAGAAAAGAGTCTCCGAACCGCTTGGTTCTTGCTCGTATATTCTGCACAGTGTGAGGGTGACATCTAAGGCCTGCACGTGTTGTCCTGTGTAGGAAAGGAGATGGTGGGATTAGTTGGAAGAGCTCGTCAGAACACTCACCGTGGTAGAGACGGTAAAATACAGCCAAGGAAGCAATATCTCTACGCATCTGCAAAGGCTCGAGGGTGTTCGTGACCTCAGGGTTCCCAATAATTCGGACCGCGCGTCGCTGCAACCTGTCGAGAGCATCTAGTAGGTATTTCGCGGAGCCATCCCAGAGATGCGAGCAGTATTCCACGCAGGAGCGAATTTGTGTCTTATAGAGAAGACACCGCTGCTCCGGCGTGAAAAAACGTCTCACTTTGTTTAGGAGTCCGAGTTTCCGCGAGGCTGTTTTGATGATGCTCTCGATGTAATTTCTGTTATTCAGTTTGCAGCGAATATCCATGCCTAGGATTTAGAGATTGTCCTGCAGTGGAAGTGGCGTGCTCTGAAGAGTGGGAAGGGGAAGGAAAGAAGATACCTTTGCTGTGAACGCACAAGCCTGCGTCTTCTTGGCATTGAACTCGACCATGTTCTCGGAGCCCCATTGAGAAATGTGATTCAAGATCCGGTCCAGTTCAGTGACAAGAAGCTGTCTTTTTTCCACGATATCAGACTGTTTGGCCGCAGGTTGTCCGTGATAACTCCCGTGTAAGGTGCTATCGTCTGCATAGCAATGTATGCTGCCGGTGGACAGCATGTCGTTGATATGCAGAAGAAAGAGAGTGGGAGATAATACAGACCCCTGCGGTACGCCAGCATTTATTTGCAAGAACTCCGAAGCCCGTCCATCACAGAGGACGCGGATACGGCGCTCCCGCAGGAAACTAGCAATCCAGTTGCACAGTCTAGGAGGCAGACCAAAGGCTGGTAGCTTGGAGAGAAGCGATTTGTGCCAGACTCTATCGAAAGCTTTGGCGATATCAAGACTAATTGCCAGTGACTCGCCGTGCTTGTCCATAGCCTCACCCCAAAGATGGGTAACGTATGCTAGAAGATCACCCGTTGACCGTTTCGGCCTGAAGCCATATTGCCGGTCATTAATTAAGGAGTGATCCTCTAGGTGACGCATGAGCTGTTTGTTAATGATGTGCTCGAAGACCTTGCACAGCACTGAGGTGACTCCTATGGGTCGATAGTTGGCTGGCTCTGAGCGATCCCCCTTCTTGGGGATCGGCTGTACATTCGCCTCTTTCCAAGCCGAAGGCACTGTACCCGAGCTGTAGGACAGTCGGTACAGCCGCGTAAGCATCGGAGACAGCTCCGCTGCACATTTTTGTAAGACCACCGCTGGAATACCATCCGGGCCACTGGCTTTCCGGACTGTATTTTATATACTATTGTATTGCATGATTGATATTCTGTAGAATATAATCATAATTGATTATATTGCATGAAGGCATGTTATATCTGAATGTAAACATGAGCTTAAAATTAACTTGCACTGAATCCCTTTGTTGACATTGTAAAAAATCCTATGATAAAAAAAAGGACGCAAGCGTCCCCGCTCCCGCGCGGAGTTCACACTGGTATAAAAGGAAATCGGCTGATTTGCGGGAGGGAGAGTTTGGTTCGATTAGTAGAAGCACACAGACCATGTAACGGTTTCATTAAATTATTCTAGCCGTATTACGCCAGTGTAATTTGTGAGAAAGTGGCAAAAGTTCGGTGTGCGGAAACTGTGTCGGAACAACGCGCTTTCTGAATTATTTCGGAAGGTTCCTAATTATTTATATACCTATTCCAATACACACAAATACCAAACATCCTTGAGACGTAGTGTTGATAAGTTCTTGTAGGTAAAGATTGCTTTAAATTTCGGGGCTGAGACTGGCCTTTCGGAATTGATCATAATCTCGCTCTTCGGGGCTTGAGATTCATAATCTCGCTCTTCGGGGCTTGAGACATTTAATTGATCCGGATCACATATCACAAATCATATATGATATCTTCGACATTAAAGGCCTATATTATAAATATACAGCTGAAAAAGATGCCACAAAGTTCAAACTATCAAAGACCTATATTAAATCTAATTTATATCTCATTTGAATAAAATATAAATCCACAGTCTTATCATCACACTATTCCGAACAGATAAAAACTAAGTTAGAATAACGATTTAAACTGTAGTGTCAGGATTATTAAAGTATTGAATGATAGATATTGGGTCGGGTTTTGAAGATTAGGTAAATAGACGATCACAGCTATAAGTATCGTGGGATTACCCCGGTAGTTCCCGTTACAAAAGGCATCGAAACATCCTACACTAATATTAGGAGAGAACAGTGATATTGTTACAGGGTCAAAAGAAAGTTAACAATAATTTAAATGATGCATCAAAGTGCAGGCGCCCTCTCGCCCAGGCCAGGGCGTGCGCGCGCAGGCGGCGGCGGGCGGGGAGGCCGTGCCCCTGGCCCGGTCGGGCGCGCGGCGCTGCAGTGTGGCGCGGCGTTACGTCACGCTCGCACCGCGCTCCCGGCGCCCGCGCGACTCGCGCGTCCCGCCGCTCCGCCCCGAGCTACACGCTGCGAACGTAACAGGAAATTCGCGCGAGTGACAGTGCGTGCTGATACAGTTGTTGCAGTGAGTGATGTGTGCGTGCAGTTAGCTGACCCCGATCCGATCGCGCTTGACATGAGGATAACACCGGAGATATACGACGACAGTACGTAGTGTTTAAGATTGCAATGAAATGTATTACCTACTGCATAAACAATGGAAACGAAATGTTTCAACCGTGAACAGATATGAGTAATGTGAGCGATGCAGCCCGCGGCGGCCGCAGCACGTGTGCGCGCTGCATCGTCCGCGTTTGCCTCGCGACTGTCGCGAGCACGCTGACTGTTATCACGGCGCGTCAGCATTCTTATCGGAGAATTCAGTTCCGTAGTTGGTTGCGAATAGTTACACCGTACCCCTGTAGTTCCATGTTTTAATATTTATCAATAAATAGGGGTTTTAAATGGGTTTTAATACTGTGATCACATTGATACAGAGTCATTTTAAACTGGTAATTTTCAATAAATAGACATTTTGGTACCTACTATGAACATTTTCATAAGTACTTAAGAATATATGAACCTGAAGACATGGAGCTGGCATACTGTTTTTAACCGAATCCCAAAAAGGAGGAGGTTCTCAATTTGGTACTTTCAATGCATGTAACTAGTGAGTACCCACCCACACTGATAACTCTGAGATTTATGATCCGATTTACGTGATTCTTTTTTATTTCGATGCAGAGTACCTAGTTGCCATTTGGTTTTATAAAAATGTAACATAGTTTGTACCAGTAGTAGGTATTTATTTTATGAACATTTATTTTTACTTATATATTTTTAACCAACTTCACTTTGTTCTCTGATAATACTGACGTTTATGAACCAATTTAAAAAATTCCATTAGTATTGGGTTCGGTATAACTCACAAGTAAATTTCATGGGTACCTACTAGACCTTGGACTCCGGAGATACACCATAGAATTCCTCGAAATTAAATAGGAAATGGGAAACGATTGCTTTTATACTATATATATATATATATATATTATAGACGGCAGGCGACATTACGATGGGCAAAGGCGTGTTAGAATTACCTAGCCTTGAACTATGGAAGCAGATTTTGTTTTTTTTTATACCGCTTAGGTGGCAGACAAGCACATAGCCCACCTGATGGGAAGTGGTTACCGTGGCCTATGGGCGTGTGTAACACCAGGGGCGTCACACTCGCGTTGCCGACTCTGAAGAAACCTAATGCCCCTATTGAAGAACCCCATATTGTAGGCTCATGGGAAAACCGCAGCAGGGAGTTCATTCCACAGCTTGAGTGTGCGTGGGATGAAGTTTCTTTCATACCGAACAGTACGTACCGTCTCAGGTTGCAATGTGTGAGGATGAATATCCTGCCTGCGACGAGCGGTGCGATGATATAATGTTGCTGTGGGCATCACAATTCATCTGAGCACAAACCGTTGTATCCGTTCCCTCCTAAAGCGGAGAGGTTCCACATCACCTGCGAGTATGGGATTCTCGATCAGCCTCAACGCCCGTCTTTGCAACGAGTCCGGCATAAAGGGCAGATAACAGAATTTCTTAGTGAAGTATACCTAACATGACTGTGTTTTTGTCGTTATCTCATAGGTAGCAGGCAACCATGTTGAATTTTACTGAATTTATTTATTTATTTATTGGAACATTTAACAGTTAAGCGTTATACAATGATGTTAGAAGTTCACAGCACATATCTCTGTTAGGTAAACGCACAACCCACATCTAATGTCCGCAAAGATATTAGTTTACATAACTGAATTGATAAGCGTGCGAGTTGTGTTTCAAATCATCATCATCATCATCATCACCATCACGTCGTCCAAACCGTATCGGCCGACGCCGACGGCGACTCCTAGATATTACAAAATAGCAGTATGACTATTACACAGTAGATCGCTGTGAGGACCTTAGAACCTTTGTTGCCCTTTTTGAAATGTCAAGTATGTGTTCGAGAATGTCTATATCGGCTAGGTGTGTGTCGTACGTCTCCAAAAGATGGCGAATAGGAGTGCGCGCCCCGGCATTCGTTCTGCACCGTCCCGTGTAGAACAGCCGCGGCACGCGCACCCCTCGCTGCAGTACAGTTCTGGGCACCGCGTAACATAGCTGGTTAGTGATACCATAGCAGTCTGCAATGGTATCACTAACCAGCTGCAACTGCAATCTGTTACGGCATATACCATACAACATCATGGACGTGAGTAGTTTATGTCTTGACTCCAAGCTCATCAGGTTGTACTCCTTATGTAACTGTTGATAGGGGAGTTTAAAACGGTGCAATTTGTAATTTATTCTACGTAGAAACTTCTTCTGAACCATTTCTATTCTATGTATATACTTGTCGTACCTATGTAGGATCCCAGACTGGGACAGCGAAGTCGAGCTGATATCTAATTAAACTTTTATAATAAGAATAAAAGCGTAGAGGGGCGTTTGAAGTCCTGAGAGGATCTCTTCACAAAGCCGCACATCTGGTATGCTCTACTTACGACGTTTCCAACGTGTTGGTCTAGGTGTAATTTAGAGTCGAGAGTGACGCCGGGTCAACCCTTTGCAAAGCAAAATCTTGTTCAGTGTAGTTGTGTGTTATAACTATCCTCTTTTTAGTGTAAGTTATTACTTTACATTTGGGTAGACTGAGCTATACCTACTATATACAATGTTAGGTAAGTCATGTTGTAGTTCATGAATGGTCATTAATTAAAGTAAGAACCATAATTTTATCTAGTCATGTATGAACACGGTAGCCCTGGCCATACCCCTGGCACTTTAGTATTATGTTATTTGTGCCCTGGCCATAGCCCTGGTGGTGGCGTGGGTCTGATAAAGTTAACTGGTACCACCGAGTGACTCTAGTGACTTGTTGCCCTACCTATCTCTCGCATGATAAGTAGATACTAATTAGGTAAGTAATAGAAAGTTTATATCCAGGACTATATTTTTTTATCGTGCGGTAAATTCCCACCGCCGGAGACACCCAGCCCACACTATTTAGTACTATCAATGCAACTTTGCGATTACTCAGTAATACCTTTGTTATTTATGACCTCAAAGAATGAAAAAAATCATTGTTTTCTATAATTTAGAATTATAAAAAATATAGTATGCGTTTTTTTTTACTGGAACTCGCACCACAAAAGAGTTGAAGCTCACATTGTGACGAGAGTCCAGCTTCTCCACCCTTAAGCCCATACCGGTTTTCTTTTTTAGATAGTTCGCGACGTCTATGATCTTCACGCTGTGATGTACACGAGATACGTAGACCATCGTCGAAGGGACCTCTGCGCGGAACTGCTGCTCAATGCTCCTCGCTGCAGTACCACACTGGTTCTTGCGGGAGGACTTCTTCTTCTTCTTCTCAACAACTAAGAAGTATGTCGGACTCGAACCGATCCAAACGCACGACGCCTGTGGGTCGTTTTTGGTTGTCGCAGGTGCGGTTAACAGGCATATCCCTCGCACTCCGGCCTTCCCAGGGCCATCTCTCTCGATCTGACCCTCTCCTCGGGTGTGGGGACCACAGAGTCCCCAACTCGTCCCCGCAAATGGGGAAACGCGCGAGGCCCGCCGCCGCCGCGGCCAGCTTCTACCAGGGTGACAGGCGGCTCCACCCATCACCCCCAGGCCTTCGCTCATGGGGGGCGGAGGTCATTCATCGACCTCCGACGCCCGAGTTACCTTCGTACGCAGGCTGCTTGGCTTGCGATCCTTCGTCGCTCCCGCTGTCACAATATAGTAGGAATTTAATACCTCAAGTAGCAAAATCTGTACTCCAAGTTTCTACGCAGACTACCTATAGGAAACAGGCGTGATTTGTACTTTTAATGTGACTTATTACATACTTCAACAAATTATGTATTCAGCTGGATTTGGGCGCAGTTAAAGGAGCGTTTATTTATATAACTATCCTATTATTAACTAACAAAATGCTAGTAAGTACTTGGCAAAGCGCGACAGATACAAACTTTAAATGTCTCAGAAGTCAGTCTTTAGCTATTATTCCGAACTCGGCCGCATACGAAAATTGCACACAATTCAAACTTGACCGTAAGTGCAAATGTGGTTTCGGTCGATATATTGGAGCACCGCAAAATCAGTCAATCTGTAAATTTCACCCGCAAGGGGGTGACATTGTGGTTGAAATATTGCATGGAAAGTCCGACATTTGCCTCTGGTAGGTATATGGGTACCTACCTGATACTGGTTACTAATAAATGGACACCTGTATTGGCGTTTTTTTACTTGGAGTCCCCTAACTGGGTGAAATATGGGTTGAAAGTTAATAAGAAGAATCAAAGAATCCATTTCATTTATTTAGTTTAGGCACATAAAGAGCACATATGAACGTCAAAATTTAAAATATTCAATAATGTTATAATAATATATTATATATATAATATACTCATATAATAATAAGTTAAGAATATTAAATAATATAAAAACAATCAATAAGCCTATCGTAGTCCACTGCTGAACTAGGCCCCTCCAATGTTGGGAGGCTTTGGCCCACTGTTTCCACTCTGGCCCTTTTCCTTCTCTCGCAGGCACTTCTTTTTTCAAAAAGCTTAATGTTCTTTCGTACATATAAGATATTATCGTAAATGTTGTACAAATATAGTCAATCAACCAATATCGGCAGCTGAGCCCCACAGCAGCAGACCGTAGGACATGACGCTATGAAAGTAGCTAAAACAAACTAATCGTGCAGTTTCCTCATCAGTCAGCGATCTTATCTTTCTAACCGCATAGGCAGCTGGGCTAAGTCTTCCTGCCGAGGCTGTGATATGAGGGGTTCTTGTTGCAGTTAACTATCTAGAGTTATTCCAAGAAAAACTGTAGTATTGACTATTTAAACAGATTCATTATTCTATTAGAAACTTTACACATTTTTTTTTCTTCGCATTGAGCAGCCATGTAAACAGCGAACAAGTAACAACTTGTAAACCAATGCAATATTTCAGAAAGGGTATTATGTACATCGTCAAGAAGGTACTACTTTATGTCTTTCAGTCCTAAAAATTAATGACATGTCATCAGCAAATAATACAATTTCACAAATATTTGTAGCGAAGTAAGGAAGATCATTTATGTACATCAACAATAAAAGGGGCCCTAATTAATATAAGATGTCTATTTGGAAGGCGGAATATTTTTATATATTATATTATTTAAAACAAATATTTGTATACATGAATATAACTATTTGTATTGGTCTGGTCGCGCCTCGGCAGTCGGCGAGCACGTTACGCCGTCGGTGCCGGTTACCATACGAACATCTATGGTAGTCGTTACGGGTAGTTGGAGCGCAAACAGCCTAACTGCAATACTTCAATATCAGCATTGAGTTCAATACTTCGATGGTAAGCTTACCATCACCCGAGGTGAAGACTAATTGACGTGTCCTATATATAAAAAAAGGTTAGGTTAGGTTAGTATATTTACCCGCACCTGTAAAGTTATTTTTCCATGAGTCGTCGTCTTGTACGAAGTACGCGCCATCGTTCTTATGGCTCTTTACTGAAAGATGAATCTATTGTATTGTAGTCATAAATACAAAATACAATAAAGCCGATATCAATATCAGACAGTTACTCGACTACCAAGAAGGGTTATGTTTTTGGCACGTATCTTGTACGTAAGTTTGTAATAGTCTTTATTACCTCAGTTCTTCCAAACTACGGGACGGATTTCTTCAATTAGTATATCGCTAGATTCTTCTCGGTAAACCAAGTGTTCTTAGATAGATGACGCGAAAACAACCAACATGGCCGCTGTAATACGCTATAGTTTATAGGGGCAAAATAAATTGTATACCTACTGCAATATGGGTTTCAAATTAATGGGCTTATCATGAGATTTAAAAATGGTACAACATGACGCCATTTTAATTTAAAAAATAGATAAGTTTTTATCTATACAAGATAGGCAAAGTTTGTGATTTTAGTGATGAATATGCAAAAAAATATATAAGATCGAATAAATAAATTTAGATATTGGATTATAAGAGCGAAAAATCAAGTAAGTACCGTCTAACCTTTATTATTAAAGTTCTGTTTATTAAATAAGAAAATCGATTTTCCAAAATAGCTATATCTCAGAAAACAAAACGAGCTGCGGTCACGCTAAATACATTCGTTTTAATAAAATGAGAATGCTTTAAACTTTCATCCAATTGATTCAATCGTCAAGTATGTAATCAGACAAGCGAAGCAAACTGTGGCTGAGAGAAAGCAGAGATCATCGTGCTCGAGAAATAATATATCTGACACTCGTGAAACCGAATCAGTATTAACTCGTGTAGTTCGTTTGAAACAGCAGAGAGAGTACGCAATTTGTAGGTGGGTCAAAGAGTCGCCTTCTTCTCGATCAACCAGACTAGAGTCTGTGGTGCAATATGTCTCCTAGTCGAGAATCTAGAATAGACAGACTAGAGTATACGGTAGAATATGTCTCTCCTAGACGAGATAACGATTCTGCTTTATTTAGAATTATATGAGAGAATATCAAAGAATCAATCTCATTTATTCAGTTTAGGCACATAAAGAGCACATATGAACGTCAAAATTTTACAATTATGTATGTCAAGAAATAATATAAAAATATTAAATAATGTAAAAATAAACCATTGGAAAATGATTCTTTCGCTGGTTCGGTAGATTAGTTCTACTGAGAAGATACCAGCAAGAAACTCAGCGAACTACATTAGAACTAGATTATTTTTCTTTTTTAAATTTGCTTTAGTTTATAATTTATTTTGTACGAGCAAGCAAGAGACTTATGTTGACCACGCATTAACATAATTAAGGTACTCATCCACTTTATAGTAACCTTTACTCATTAAAGTTTTTTTCACTTCTATTTTAAATTTATTTATTGGCATATTAATCAAGTCCTGAGGAATTTTATTAAATATTTTTATGGAGCTGCCTACAAATGAATCACCAACCTTGTGAAGCCTAAGTTTTGGTACAACTAGTTTATTTTTATTTCTCGTATTAAAATTGTGTACTTCAGATAGTTTTTCGAAAATATTTAGGTTTTTTCGGACATATAAGATATTTTCATAAATGTATTGAGAAGCAACTGTTAAAATATTAATTTCTTTGAAAACTTCTTTCAGCGAGTCACGGGGTCTGAGACTATAGATCGCTCGTATCGCTCGTTTCTGTAGCACAAATATAGTTTCAATATCGGCAGCTGAGCCCCACAGCAGCAGACCGTATGACATAACGCTATGAAAGTAGCTAAAATAAACTAATCGTGCAGTTTCCTCATCATCAGTGACCTTATCTTTCTAACAGCATAGGCAGCTGAGCTAAGTGTAAGTATATATATATATATATATATGTGTTTCTTCTAGTCGAGAAAACGAGTCTCTTTCATCTAGAATAGCCAGACTGGAGTCTATTAGACAATATGTTTTTCGCGCGTATCTTGTATGTATGTATGGATAGTTGGAGCCCTAAGAAGCTCAACAATGGCAAAGCGGTTAAACGTTTGGCTGCTAAATTCGAGTTCACGGGTTTGATTATTACAATTTTCGAATATCAATATAGAGGTAAGTACATTAGCATTGGCCTGGGTGGTTATAAAGCTACATAAACTATTGCAATTTCATCAAATGCCACTATAAAATTATACCTTTAATTCAAACAAAATACTGAACGAATTAAATTCTGATACATGGATGTACCGAGAACCTAGTGTACCAACATATCTAGTCCACTGTTCACCCAGGCGGTTCACAAGCAACATTGTGGTCCACACAGGTGAACTGATGGACTACGCACATGAACCACCCGCGTCCAAAAGATTTAGGCGTTTGTGTTAATATCCGAAATATTACTGTTAAACTAAAAACTGTTTCCTTAAGATGACTAACAAAAGCATCGGTCAATCCTCGTTACATGATTCTTCAGGCCACACCAGTCTTGTTTCCTATATTCCAATTCCTATCAGCCACATAAATACTCCACAAATACTGTGTAATGACGGCATATGAACCGCCAACACTCAACGGCTCTACTTTGCCCTACAAAGTTCACTCCCAAACGATAAGGTGGGGACTAGCGCACTGACATTATAAACTACCAGTAAAGTGAACTCATGAAAGAATGTAGTACACCATTTACGCGATATCCCGCAGTCACTAATAAGTTATAATTTCTTGGTTTCTCTCAAAAACTATGACTTTCCTTATTTTTACATTTATTTTCATCTTCCGCTTTAAAAACCTCTATCATGCTGTTCGCCATTTTCTGCAACTCCTCGCGATGTTTCAAATAAATCTTGGTCAACAGCACATAGGAGGCACTTCACCAGGCCTCCCATCCATAGTCCATATTTACTCCTTTTCATATTTCTCATATAGCTATCCAAGAAGATAAGGCGAAGCTACACGTCCCTGCCTGTTACCTTTTGAGATATCAAACTACATAGTCCATGTAGGCTAGTATATAGTAGAATTAATGACTTTTCAGTCATTAATTATTCCACCCCATGCATGGATATTGGATAGTACCTTTGAATAATTGAAACCTTTCTTTATACAATTGGACTTTTGGAGTCCTTCTATTTGCTCTAAATATTGCGCGGTGTCGAATACCGTATTGTCAAGCCCTTGTATACTGTGTGTGGGGAATATTTAAGTTTTAAGTAAGATTTTATCATAAAATATACATATTTATTTATTTATGTATTAATTCATTGCAAATATGGGTTACATAAAGGTGTTATATCCAGTAGGTACATAGTTTCGCCATATTCCACCATAATAGGCATGCAATTGAAACATTAAGCAGCTAAACAACACGTCATTACTTATATAAATTAAAATAGTTTACAAAAAAAATTGTCTATTTGTACTAAATGTCAATCAGTATTATACATATTAGATGTCGATCAATGCTAAATGTCAATTAATAGTGTTATCGTTCAAAACTCATTCGTTCGTTACAAATAGTCATTTCAAAATTCCTTCAATTTCAATTAACACTGTACATAATATTAATAAGAACAATATTAAGATAGAATAGAAATAATGTAGGTGATGTCAGTTTATAATGTCATTTTAGATTTTAATGTCTATTCAATATTATGATGTCAAGATATAATTAATTTACTTTGTCAAAATAAAATTTACCTACATCGAACACCGCATCACAACTAGGGCACCTTGTACTGCTGTAATGTCCTATCTGTTAGGAAATCTTTCACGGAGTAATAGCATTTTTCTGTTAACAGGTCACGGAGTTGTTTTTTAAACAGTTGCAGCTTAGATACAGTTCTGATATACTCTGGTATACAATTGAAAATCCGCGGGGCCAGGCTAAAGACGCTCTCATGCATGAATTGCGTTTTACTAGCAACTATATGTAGTTTAGTTTGATGCCGTGCACGCGTACGATATTCAAATAATTCTGGATTATTTTTCACGAATATTGCGACCTCGAGTATGTATATACATGGAAATGTTAATAATTTGAAATATGGTAGACAGGATTCAGGTGCATAAAAATTAAATATTGCTCTTATGCAGCGTTTTTGGGCTATGAACACACGTTCGTGGTCAGTGCTGTTACCCCATACCTGAGAGTTGAGCTAACATAGCCGTGGTAGGCTGTTATTAAGGTCCTTTGACTCCACCAATCACTTAAACTAATCCCATTAAAAAAACTTTCACGAACGATGGAAGAAAACGGCAATAAACTTAACTGACAGTTACTGCGATAAACTCTAAGGAACTATTTAGGTAATCTGTGACTGGGGGTGCAAACTAGGGGTAAACTTGAATTTGAACTTTGTGATTCTTTGTCGCCTTTCTAAAATAAATAAATAATATAGCTAATATTATCATTCTCTTTTAGTAAAATGATAAGTACCATCATAATCCATCTTCTGTTTAACACAAGTCCATTCTCTTATATCAGTATCAGAATAAACGGGATATTATTATTTACCATGTTTCATATTTTTTTATTTTTTTATTTGAGTGATGTGAATGACCATGATAGTATAAATACCTACATTCTTTAATAGTCGTTTTATCTCTAGAGGTGGTTTGAGTCGGGTCTCTGACTGTATTAATAACGAAGTAAAATAAATCAATTTATAGGTACAATTTATACGATGCTACGAAATAAACAAATATATACCAACGCCTACCTAACCGATTGCACCACCGTGTGGCTGCTGACGAGACCTCTCCGTAGGTACCTCTCGCGACTCGCTGGAGTCAGTACTTTTTTGGCAAATTGCATTTTTAAGAATCGCGCGCCCCGCCCGCCCACTACTGTACCGGCAAGCACTAAATATGTATATTCTTAAACTTATTAATTAATTAATTCATTAATTTATTTATAATATAGTCATAATAAGTTAGTCACTAAAAATAAAATAAGTACAATGTATTATCACCAGTAATGGCATGCAAATATTACATTATTCTATTCGTCTTAAAATGTCAAAAGAACAAGAAACAGGAAAATATATTTTTAGAGACTTGTCATTGAGAAATTCCACTACTGAGTAAAACCCCTTCAGTATGAGCATATCTTGTTGGTTTTTGTATAGGCGAATATTTGTGATATTTTAAATTTGTTTTGGCAACTCATTGAACACATGTGGCGCCATGCAAAATACACTTAATATTTATTCTTTAACGCTGTTCTACTGGAAACCAGACATAATTTAACAGCGTTACGAGCTCTTTTTTCTCTTTTACAAAATATGTAATTATTTGATAAAAGGCTATCAAATAATTCCATATTTTGTTTGACAAACATGGCACATTCCAATAATAATATGTAGATGCAAGTCAACGGCAACAATATGTTATTTACAAAGTACGGCTTACATGTATCAGTTTCTTTTTATGTTGAAGATGGCTCTGATGCATCGTTTCTTCGCTATAAAAGCACGTGAGCAGTCAGTAGAGTTGCCCCAAGAACTAATGCCGTGGCGTGGTGTGGATGCACCGTGATATGCCGTTGCCCTGGCTATGTTGGATGTAGTGCGTTATTCGTGTAGTCCATATACTACTGGGACACTGTAGCTAACGAGGTCTAGGTGCGCTTTCCAGTTATAGTGGCTAAAAAACAAATAACTCAGAACCACATCAACATTATAATATTATGAAGTACTTACAACATCGGCAATTTAAAAAATTAACTAACTGGAAATGCAATCTCAGAATTTGATTTAAAAACTGCGTGGAAAGCTCAGATCAAAAAACATTGTTACTCAAGAAACTGTGAATGATCTGTAACTGTAATGGAGCTTCTTGAACGCTTACTACTTTCAAAGAGGGTTTTCTTCATCCTAATCTCTCTTTAGACTTAGTCGTTCTGCCTCCAAGTACGTTTGTCTTTGGGCTACAAGCAGAGGCCATGATAAGGAGACGGTGTTCTATAAGTAGTCAGATTCTCGCAGCAAATAACCTTGCAGATGGCAACTTGGTAGATGTCGTGCCTCCTAGTCGATCTAAACTAGAGTAGGTGTTAGTGGGTGATAAGATCTTCGTATTTATTTTTGAAATAAGTAAGTTTTCACGATGGCAAGATCGGTAGCCGGTTCGGCAAGATTATTCGGGAATAAAGAGTCGCCGGCGGGATTGTCGTAGAGTGAGTGTGGGTGAGCGGGCGTGACAGCGCTAGTGTGTTGCGTGCCGCAGAGGGCTGCGCGGCGGGCGGCGGCGCGCGGTAGCATGTGGGCGCTGGGCGCGCTGCTGGCGCTGCTGGCGCGCGGCGCGGCGGGCGGCTGCGGCGTGGCGCAGTTCGCGTGCCGCAGCGGCGCGTGCGAGCGCCTGGACGCGTACTGCGACGGCGTGGCGCAGTGCGCCGACGGCAGCGACGAGCCGCCGCACTGCACGCCGTGCAACCGCACGTACTACGGCCGCGTGGGCGTGGCGTACGCGCTGGGCGTGCGCGAGGCGGCGCGCGTGCCCTTCCTGTGCCACCTGACCTTCACGGCGGGCGGCGCGGCGCACGGCGACCTGGTGCAGCTGGCCTTCGACGAGTTCCGCGTGGGGCGCTACGAGCCGGGCGCGCTGGACGGCTGCCCCGACGGCTACATGCAGCTGTCGGAGCTGGGCCGGCCCTTCACCGGCGGCTCGTGGTGCGGCAAGGCGGACGGCGCCGCGCTCTACTACAGCGAGACGGCCACGGTCACGGTGTCCGTCAAGCTGTTCCGGGTGCGTCTGGGCGAGCCCTTCGGTTTCCGTCTGCGCTACAAGTTTCTGGCGCAGCGGGACGCCGTGGTGAGGTAAGCGTCGCTCGGCTCGGCGCCCGCGCCCGCGGCTCGGCGCCGTGACGAGTGATGTGCGTTCGGTAGGTTCGGCGCGGCCGAGGCGCCGCTGGAGCGCGGCGCGGTGTCGCCCGGCACGTACTGCACGCGCACCTACGAGGAGTGCCACCGCAAGCCGTGCCGGCTGCAGAGCCCCAACTACCCCGGCATGTATCCCAGGTAAGTTCTAGAGGCTCTCTCTACTCAATCATAGACGATAATTCATCTTTCTCATACCTTCCTCTATAGGTATACAGAAGGTATTAAAAACGAGTACTAACTTGGGTTATGTAGAATTATGTTTCTAAACTCAAAAATCGCAAAAACTACTGAACGGATTTTAATGTGGATTTTTTTTATTAGAGAGGTCTCCGTCAGACTTAAAATCTGCCGTAGGTATGTGTGTACGCAACTGAGTATCGCGTTGAGTAGAACCAGGGATAGGACCAAAAATCACGTCACAGATATCGACCCGCACGGGGCTGCGGGTACTAGCTGGCCTATATTATTGGCACTAATATCTACAAATTGCTTCGAAAACTATGTTAGCTACTTTAATTGCCGGCTTCCTTTTTACGTCCTCGTACATATGTTGATATTCGCAACATTACCGGCGAGCTGCATATCTCGCCGTGGTGTGTGGGTCTCGTGTGGTGTACAGCGGTCGGTTGCCGCAGGAACGTGACGTGCTACTGGAGCCTGCGGCAGAAGGACATCCCCACGTGCAAGCACGCCATGATCTCCGTGCGCCAGGAGTACGCGCACAAGATGCAGATCAAGCGCTCCATATCGATGGCGAGGTACCACTCTTCACCCTCCATCCTCCATCCTCCACCACGTTTATTTTTATTTTATTTATTTTGATTTTTAAAACTTTTAACCCTGACGTAAAAACGACGGGGTGTTATAAGTTTAACGTGTCTTTGTATGTGTGTCTGTCTGCGTCATCGTAGCTCCTGAATGGATGAACTGTTTTTGTTTTAAAAGTATATTAGTCGGGAGTGTTCTTAGCTATGTTTGAAAAAAAGCCGGTGCAAGATGACTGCCGCCACAATATAACGGAGTACTTACATATTTTTTCACAACTTGCTCAATATGGGTATCAAATGAAAGAGTTTGACAAGTAAAATTAAATTAATAATTTATAAACCCGATCACGAAAAACATTCTCCAAAAATAAATTGTGTTTTTGGAGAATGATTGAATTGGTTTTTTTTTACATTCAATAATTGAATAGATGCTTATAGACTTAGAGATCCACAAAATACAGTGATGTGCGAGAAGGACACCACTAGGATCACAATCTTCTCCTCGTTTGTTACTTCTTTGTAAGAAGCCTCCTCCCTCGGCCCTGCGGCCGGGCGGGCAGGCGGAGGTCTACGTTGCGCTAACGCCCGCAGCCTGAACAAGACGGGGCGCGCCGTGCGCGCGTGGCGCGAGTGCACGGGCGAGCGCGACCGGCTCATCTTCTACGACGGCGCGTCTACCGACGACCCCGTGCTGGTGGAGTACTGCGGCGGCGACTGGCTGCCGCGCGTCACCTCGCGCGGGCCCGAGATGCTCGTCGCCTTCCACTCGTCGCCCTTCAGCGCGCCGCTGCGCCCGCCCGCGCCGCCCGCGCCGCTGCGCGGCTTCGAGCTCGACGTGGACGTGGTGTTCGCGGACTCCGACTCGCTCGACTATGCCAGGTTGCTATTTCAAGGGTCGGCTCTCGGGTCTCGGGTCAAACCGTCGAGTGGCTCGGCGTAACGGATCTGTCGCAAACAGGGAGGCGCGTCGGTGCGAGTTCCACGTGAAGGCGTCCTCCTCGGAGGAGGAGTCAAACAGTAGCGCGCCGGCGGGCGGGCGCGGGAGGCGCGGGAAGCTACGAGCGCCCGCGCACACCCTGCCGCCGAACACTACCTGCACCTGGACCTTTCACGGCCGACCAGGTGAGCCCCTTCGCGCGGGATCGACGCGACCTCGAAGTCACCGAGGACGTCGACACCGCTATCGATCGAATCTTTCCAGGTGACCTCGTTTGGATCTACTTTTCGAGCTTCACCCAGTACTCGCTCGTGGAACCGCGGCGCGCCGAGAGCGCCGAGCGCGACGACGAGACCGCGGTGACGCCGCGCGCGACCGCCGCCAGCGAGGAGGCGCGCGCGGCCGGCGCCTGCGCCGTGGAGCTGCGCATCTGGGACGGCGGCGGCGCGCTCGGCCGCTACTGCGACGCCGCGCCTGCGCTGTGCGCGCGCGCCGCGCTCGCCAACGCCACGCGCTCGCCGCGCCCGTGCGCGCCGCCCGACGGCTACGTGTCGCGCGCGCCGCTACTGGCGCTGGCGGCCGCCTCGCGCCCCGGCACGGCCACGCACCCGCTGGAGTTCGCGCTGCACTACGAGTTCCTGGACGCGCGCCTCGAGGGCGCGGCGCTGCCGCCCGACACGCGCCGCGCGCCCGCTTCGCCCGCCGAGTGCGCGCGCCTGCTGACGGCGCCCGGCGCCTTCGCGTCGCCGCGCAACGCGCTGTGGTTCGGGCGCGGCGGCGCGCGGCGCCTGCGCTGCGTGTACCGGCTGCAGGCGGAGGGCGCGCGCGTGGCCGTGGACCTGCAGTCGGCCACGTTCGGCCGCTCGCCGCGCTGCGCCACGCGCACGGACCCGCTCACGGGCCGGCCGGCGTGCGTGCCGGAGCCGGCCGAGGCGCGCGCCGACGCGGCGGGCGCGGACGACGAGGCGGCCGACTTCGACGGCGACGACGACACGCCGCTCCGCGTGCCGCACCTTCGCATTTACGAGTCCCCCTGGCCCGGCTACAGGGTGAGCGTCGCCTCGCCGGTGTCGATCCGATTCTGGTGTTACGATTTGGAATTTGCATCTCAGCGCTATTATTTCGTGCGCAGGTGGAGGTGGCCTGCATCTGCGACAACATCACGGCACCGCTGCGCCTCGAGTCCGGCGGGCCCGCCCTGGAGTTCGAGCTGGTGGCGCGCAGCTTGCTCGCGGACGAGGACCACCGCCACGTGCAGTTCCGCGGCGAGTGGGCGCTCGCGCCCGCGCCCTCGCCGCCCTGCGCCGGCCGGAGGCGCATGCCGCCGCCGGGCGCGCGGCTGCACCTCACCTACCCATACAGGTACGGTACATGGATTATCGGTAGGGGAAAGGGGCTGATTACTAGCGAACGACGGTGTAGCGAGTCTCAATTCGACCAACGAGGAATCGCGCGATCTTCGCGAGTACAGTTTTGTCTCCCGTATATTTCTACGGAAGTAGTGACATGCCTTCTGTTTTACTGGGTACTGTCCGAGTAGGGGTAGGTGTATCTTTTTGAACGAGGCTGCGCCCCTGACGCACGACTTAACGTAACTCTCGCTGCGCAGTGGCGACAGGCTGTCGGAGTGCGGCGAGACGCCGTTCCTGCTGGAGGCGCGCGGCAACCGCTCGGTGTTCCTGCGCGTGTGGGGCGAGGAGCTGCCGCTGGGCGCGGCGGGCGCGGCGGGCGCGGCGGGCGCGGCGGGCGCGGGCGAGGCGGCGTGCCCCACGGCCAACCGCGTGCTGGTGTACGAGGCGCGCGGCGCGCGGCCGGTGCGCGCGGTGTGCCCGGGCGGCGCGCGCGCCGTGCACGTGTTCTCGGGCGAGTGGCGCGGGCGCGGCGCGGCGCCGGGCGCGCTGCTGGTGGTGTGGGCGGCGCGCGAGGCGGGCGCGGCGCGGCTGGCGTGGATGGAGGTGTGGCGCGCGGGCGCGGGGGCGGGCGCGGGGCCCAACGCCAGCGCGGCGTGCGCGCACGGCTGCGCGGCGCTGGGCGCGTGCATGGCGGGCGCGCTGTGGTGCGACGGCGCGGCGGACTGCCCGGGCGGCGCGGACGAGGCGGGCGCGTGCGGCGCGGGCGCGCGGCTGCTGGCGGCGCTGGCGGGCGCGCGCGGCGCGGGCGCGGCGGCGGCGGGCGGCGCGCTGGCGCTGGCGCTGCTGCTGGCGCTGGCGTGGCGGCGGCGGCGGCGCGCGCCGGCCGACAAGCAGCTGCTGGGCGCGCTGGCGGCGGGCCGGCGCCTGACGGAGGAGCTGCTGTACGACGCGTCGCGCGCGTCGTCGGCGGCGTCCTGACGGCGCGAGCGCTCCGTCGAGTACATCCACGTGGACCGCGAGACCACGGTGTGACCCGGCGGGGCGGGCGAGGGTGGTCGCGAGGACGCTCGAGCGGGACGCACTCGCCGTTGTAATTATGTAAATTATGTATTGTACTATATTTCGTTTGGTGTATTTGTTTGTACGGTCGGCGCTGTAGTGCGCGCCGGCGCCGCGGCGCTGCGACGCCGCGGCGCCAGCTGTCGTTGTGTTGTACCTGCGGTTGTTTGTATTGTTAGTTGAAGACGAACTGTCCCGTCCCTCATTTCACTTATGTTATCTATGCTAAAATAAACACATAGTTCAAAACTAAGGACGTAGCCGTGTTGTGTTTTATTTACCTATCTTACCACCAGGAGTACCATTCCAAAACGCGTAGTTGGATCAATATAGCCTTTTAGAAAAGAAATTAACCTAAGTACCTATATAAGGTGCAACAAAATTAATTTTCTGACCTTTGTGAGATTCCTTGGTATCGGAAAATATGTGTAAGAAAACTATTCTAAATATCGGGTGCCTCTCTAAAATTCAGTTACAAACATTGCAAATATTGACATGAACGCCTTTGCTAACCGTACCACATCGACATGTCCCGCGCATAGGTAGCAGTGAGCAGCTGACTCTCAGAAGTCAATGACCGGACGACTCGAGAGGCCCCGAATTCCGGATTGCGTTCCCGTGGTAGTGTTAGCATACAAACATGATCGTAATATTAAATAATAAGTGATAATATATAATTTTTTATATGTTTTTCGGGCATTGGTGCCGATATTGACGAACCCCTCAAAGTTCCGAGAGTTAATTTTGTTACACTTTATATAGCGATTTATTCGTGTTATTTGTTAAGGTTTTGGCATAACAAATACATTAAAGTGGGTAAGTCCATTTTAACCCCAGATGCAAAAACGACGGGGTGTTATAACACCCCGTCGTCACTAAACTTATAAGTTTGACGTGTCTGTGCGTGTGTGTGTGTGTGTCTGTCTGTGACATCGTAGCTCCTGAACGGATGAACCGATTTGGATTTAGTTTTTTTTTGTATGAAAGGTATATTAGACGGAAGTGTTCTATCATGTAGCTATGTTAAAAAATCGTTCCAATATGGGTATCAAAATGAAAGGACTTGAAAAAACAACCCTTCTTGGCAGTCAGGTAAGAATCAGTAATGAAAATGGATGAACCAGGTTGTAAAATATGTGTCAAAAAATAATAATTGTAGATTGTAAAACAAAAGGGCAAAGTAGTATTTTTACTGCGAGGGCGCTATTTTGAATCACAAGTGTAGCGAAGTCCATCGCCCGAGGCGGAGAAGAGTCGAGAACAACTTGTGTCTGAAATCGAGACTACTCTCTCTGGAGTATCCGATTGGGGACGACTAAACCTAGCCAATTCAACCCCACTAAGACACAAGTATGTGTATTCACCGCTAAGAAAACCCCATTCATGGTAGCGCCGCAATTCCTGGGTACACCGCTTACCATCTCCTCGAGTATCGGGATCCTTGGTGTCGATATCTCCAGTGACGTCCAATACCGAAGTCATTTGCAGGACAAGGTTAAGTTGGCATCAAAAAAGCTCGGAGTGCTCAACAGGGCGAAGCAGTATTTCACTGCGGGGCAGCAACTCCTTCTTTATAAAGCACAGGTCCGGCCTCACATGGAGTACTGCTGTCACCTTTTTGCTGGAGCACCTGCATACCAACTTGACCCCTTCGACTCGTTGCAAAGACGGGCATTGAGGCTGGTTGACAATCCCATACTCACAGGTAGAATGGAACCTCTTAGCCTTAGGAGGGATTTTGCCTCACTGTGTGTGTTCTACCGCCTATACAATGGTTTGTGCTCAGATGAATTGTTTGACATGATGCCCGTAGCTACATTCTATCATCGCACCTCTCGCCATATGGCAGGGAAATCATCCCCACACATTGCGACCTGAGACGGTGCGCACTGTGCGGTATGAAAGAAACTTCATCCCACGCACACTCAAGCTGTGGAATGAACTCCCTGCTGCGGTTTTCCCAAGCGCCTACAATATGGGGTTCTTCCAGAGGGGCATCAGAAGGTTTCTTCATGGTCGGCAGCGCGAGTGTGACACCCCTGGTGTTGCATACGTCCATAGGCCACGGTAACCGCTTCCCATCAGGTGGGCCGTGTGCTTGTCTGCCAACTAAGTGGTATAAAAAAAAAAGAAAAAGAAAAATAATTTACTTCCGACTCATACACTATACTTTTCATCCTCTTTGTATGAGAAAATAGGTAAGTACTGATTACTTTCAAGAACGGAGACAGAATTATTGAATAAGCCACTTGTGTACGTTTCCAGTTCAATATGTGTAACAAGTTCCACCTAGCGCCCTCAATCTCATATAACCACTCAGAGACGTACGTAATGCGCGCGCTATTGTTTTTTTAGTGAGCACTGGCACCCGCGCCGTGCGGCCAGCACGTACCTACCGTCCAGTAACATAACATAACATAAACTCAGTGCTGGCACCCACATTTCGCCAGTTTATATTTAGGTCCTAATGTAATAGGGCCTATTGCCATTACCCGGGCACTTATAAACCTACGATAAATACACACATAACTTCGAAAATCATCGAAACGTCAGTGGTGTGTGCCATGGTAAAACCTGGGACAGAAACTGAGACCTCGTCTTAGCAGTCCATTACCCATACCACTAGGCTACCGCGGTGCCCACTAAACAGTCCTTAACAGAAAGGAGCTATTTTGCTCCCTCTTATGGAGCAACACAGTGAGACTTTTCGAATAGAAGGGATGAAAAACATATTATCTTCTAATTAGTTCTAAAAGTTGTCAATTGTCATATTTTGGACGAGTTTATCTACAACTTGGAAATTGTTATTATCGCAGACCACTCGTAAGTAGATATTAACAAGTGTTTTTTACCCGAATGCGCCAACGGGGTAATGTTTTACACGCGAATGTATGTAAGTGTACCTAGTCTAGCCATAAATATTGTTACGAAGAAAAAATATTTTTTTTATTGCAAATAATATTTATTACTTGTACAGTGTGTTAGTTTAATACATAAATATAAAACAATTTAAAATATAAAAAGCTTATTCAAAGTGGTCGCCATTGGCTGCAACACTGTCCTTTAAACTTTGAGGCCAGTTATCAATAGAAGCACGCACTCTTTCCATGGGAAAATTCTTCACTGCCAATCGTATGGATTGTTTTAGGGACTCCAAATTATCATGGCGTTTAGAGCAAGCCATACTCTCTAAAACTGACCATAAATCATAATCCAGCGGATTAAGATCGGGACTAGACGACGGCCAGTCTTCAGCTCTGATGAAGTCCGAAACGTTCACTTCCAACCAAGACTGCGTGGACCGAGCTTTATGACCCGGCGCTGAGTCTTGTTCGAAGGACCATACTTGGTTATTGAACATGGTGTTGTTAAGGGGTTTAACTACCTTCTCAAGAATGGTATCTTGATACACTTGTGCCGATGTTTTGATACCTTTTTCACAAAAATATGGCTCAGTCACTCCTTCATAGCTAACACCCCACCAAACCATCACTGAAGTCGGATAATGCCCACGTTGCACTCTGTCGACTAATTGGGAAGCTTCCTTAGAGCTTTGAGCATAAATACGGTCATTTTGTTTGTTAAAATGTTGCTTAATTGTAAAGATTTCCTCATCCGTAAACAAATTTTTTCTGTGACCTCCCTTTGCGTACCGCTTCAGCAGTTGCTTCGATTTTACCACCCTATTCTTTTTTAAATTATCAGTAAAAAATGACCAGTGCGTCTCTTATAGGCTGCAAGTCCTAAGTCATCTTTTAAAATGCGCGACATGGTTCTGGGTGCTATCTTCATCTCCCGAGATAAAATCTTTTGCTTTCGGACAGGATTTCTTCGAATTCTTTCCCTTACTGCTTTGACCACCTTTTTCGTACGAACACTACGTGGACGGCCAGATCTTTTTCTGTCACAAACAGAGGAGGTCTCATTGTTCCTATTAATAGCCCGGTACACAAATATTTTACTAATACCAAGCGCATGGAGAGTTTTAAAAATTACATTCGGCTCCATACCAACTTTGTGTAATGCAATCACAGCGATTCGGTTTTCTTTATCACCCCACTCCATTTTAATATAGCAAAATATTGTACAATGTATTTTCGCCAAAATTAGAAAACACAATGAACAATCGTATAAAAATGACAGATTCCAAATTCAAATGTAATATCTTTCTTATTTCAATTGCAACAGTATTTATGGCCAGACTAAGTTTATGCAATTTCTTTATTTCCCTTTACAGATTGATGATGACAGAACTTCTAAACGGATTTCGATGAACGGGGGTCTCAAATAAATGATAGGTATTCATCTCCCGAGTGTCATATGCCAATTATAAGTCATAACCCTCCTTTTGCAATAGCAAGGTACCTATAGTTCATCCATAATGTAGTTTTGTTTTTGTTCAAATAATTAGACATATTGTACTTGTATTACTCGTCTCTTTTAGGCGCCAGTCTCACAATTAAAGTTTTTGTATAGCCGCAAAGATAACTAAGAAATAAGTTAAATCATCGTTTTATTTATATTTGTATTCAATTGTTTTGAGAGAATTTTATGTTTATTTTATTTGACAATACGGGTGACAGTGCGAGGGCCGGGGGGGGGGGGGGCAGTCTGCGAGGGAGGTACGCGTTGACACTTCGTATTAGCAATCAGCGCGGCGCGGCACCGCTCGCTCGGAAGCGCCGGCGGCGGCGGGCGTCGTGCCGAATAGTCAAGTGCTAATGTTTACCGACGGCTCGCGTAATCATAGAGGGTCATGTGTAGCTGATAGTGTCTTAAAAGGGTGTATTTCCTTACAGTAAAATTGTGAAAAATATAGTACTGTACCTAATCTCCAAATTATTTCATATGTGTGCGTTCTACCTCCTGTACAATGGTGTGTGTTCTAAAGATTTATAATCAGCTCGGCGAACCTTGATCCCTATGACAGTTCATACTAGTGACGGGTCGTGTCGATATATCGCAACTTTTTATAGGCAAAGGCGTGACTTGCATTCAGCCACATCGATAAACATGTTTTTAAAATATAATCTACATTACTATAATTATAATGCTTGTTATATTTACAAGTATCCGTGTATTTGTATATGGGGTTGCCAATATTCCGATGCAGAGGTAACATGGTCGGACTGTATAATTTTAATGTGAATTAAAATTTTAGTTATAGCAACACTATCTGATCTGTCACTACGCTAGTACTGTCAGTTCGCTACGCCAGTACGAGTGCTAACGCCTTGTATGCGCCACGTGTTTTCTTGTGTCAACGGAATCCTTTGTTTGTTACTATTGTTGTTTTCTGTTTTTGTTATTGTTGCTGTTTTGTGTTTGTTGGTGTTTCAAAATGCCGAAAAGACTGAGAAAAACTGTACTCAACAGTGAAACGCGGGAGTTTGTTGTACGCTTGCGTGACTATTTTGCTCGCGAACTACAAAATGGCGGACCTTTGTTGCCACTTGACAACGTACGCGACCGTGTTGCTGATGCTTTGGGAATTGGCAAAGCTACCGTTTCCCGAATTACAAAGGAGAAGTTCGGCGAATCGTCGATGGAGGAGAACAAATTATCAACTCCAAAGAAGAAAAAACATAATAGGGCACGACCCGTAACTAACCCCGATGATTTCGACATGGCAGCGATACGAAACCATATTTACGGCTATTATTTTCGAGGTGAACTGCCGACTTGCACAAAATTATTAGCGTCGCTGAAATCGGCTGATTTATTTAAAGGTGGATTCACTTCTCTCAGACAAGTTATAAAAAAATGTGGATTTCGTTATGGGAAGTGTGACAAAAGAAAAGTGATAATGGAGCGGAAGGACATTGGATTGATGAGGTGTGATTTTCTACGACAAATAAAAAACATCGAGAACTGGGACAAGGTGGTTTATCTGGACGAAACGTGGCTCAACGCCAATCACTCAGTCTCCAAAACATGGACAGACGACACAGAGAAATCCTGTACCAAAGCACCAGAAGGCAAGGGCCAGCGTTTGATTATCTGCCACGCTGGCACAGCCAAAGGTTTTGTACCTAACTGCTTGTGGGCCTTCAAATCCGTGAAAACAAGTGATTATCACGAAGAGATGAATTTTGAGAATTTCAAGAAATGGTTCACAAAACTATTAGACAATTTAAACGAGCCCCACTACATTTTAATGGACAACGCCCCATACCACTCTGTGCAAATTAATAAAGCGCCTACCGCGAACAACAATAAAGGCGAAATAATAGAGTGGCTGCAAAACAATGGTGTGGCAGCTAATACTCAAATGCTGAAAAAGGAATTAGTTAGATTGTTGAACCTTCATAAACAGCAAACAAAGAAGAAATATTTCTTGGATGAGATGGCAAAATCAAAAGGGCACACCGTGATTCGGCTACCGCCCTACCACTGCCAATATAATGCAATCGAAATGATATGGGCGCAGATCAAAGGTGGGTTGATTTGTATTTATTTTAACATGTTTTTATTTAGGTCACTGGTGACTGTCTAGTCGGCTAGTACTATTTAAAGCTATTTTATTTCACTAGCAAATTGCATTTTTATTTTTATCCATGTGCTTATATCAATTACACACTTTTAACGTACAAAATTATGTACTTATAATGTACTTACCCCGATCTCGCTCTTTGACTTTGCATCATTTTCAATCTAAACCATTATTGTTTCAGGTTGTGCAGCCAGGCTTAACACCACTCCACCATTCACAGCTAATAAAATGCTTACGTTGCTACAAGAGGCATGTAGTCAAGTGACTCCGGACAATTGGAGGAAAGTGGTTGAAAAGACGAAAAAGCTATGCTTAGATGATTGGAATCGAGACGTGCGATACGACAATATAGTAGACCAGCCGTTTATCATAAACATAGGAGAAAGCAGCTGCAGTTCGGATTCCGAGTCTGAGACGCAATCGGTGACACCATTGTCAGATTCAGATTAATGTATATTAAAAAATCATAAATAAACCGCTTTTGTTTTATTTGAGTAGGTATATACAATAAATTTGTTAAATCTCCTTTATTTTATTATCGCAAACAACTTAAATGATTATAAATCTGACACTAAGAGCGTAGGTGCTCTATTGATGTATTTTGTACACTCGTTTCCATTTTCGATATTTGTTTATCGATACTTTTCCGCACTAGTCGATATCTTCCAAACGGAGTAACTTTTGCAGGACGTCAACGTAAAGTCTGATTGAGATAATTTCTTGTAAGTGTTAATAATTATTATAATTCCAACGGGATATTATTGTAATTGCATATATCTGCCTAAAATTAATAAATATCATTTTTAGACACCGCCAATTCGATTATAATATAACGGTGACGCTACTACAAGGTTGTGTCGTGGGAATAACTGTCAGTGTCATAGGGATCAAGGTTCGCCGAGCTGATTATAGTAGACATAAATCCCACGGGTACATTCTATCATGACTTCACTCGCTACAGGCAGAGGATTCATCCTCACACATTGCAAGCAAAATGTGGATGGTGTCTCCGTCAACAACATCTGCTATGTGGATGACATGGCGTTGCTGAGTGCATGGTCTGCGGACTTTGGTTGCCAAATGCGAAATGTACACACTCTCATACGTTATGGCTTATAATGTTAAGAAGAGCCAAGTTATAGTCTTCGGGCCTGGGAGCAAACGATATGACCAAATACCACCGGTTTTATTAAATAACCACGCATTACAAAGAGTAATTAAGTTTAAAGACCTTGGTCATGTGTTGGTGCAGGAATGGCCTATGTAGATTTTTAATTATTTTTTAATTTTTACTGACATAGACATAAGTAATACTAACAAATATTGAGCCTTTGTTGCTTGCAAATAAATAATTAATTAATTCATTCATTCATTCAAAAAGGGCACGCATAGTGAGATATGCAAGGAAAGCGGCTTTATTCCGCGGCCGCTAAGGGTGTGGAATGATCTGCTCGCTGTGATTATCCCAAGCGACTACACTATGGGGTTCTTCAAGGGGCACTCGAAAGTTTCTACGAGTGCCAACCTTGTATTTTGCGAGAAAAATGTTGCCGGCTATCTCACCTCCGCCAACAGAAGACCCGAAGTCATCACGCGTTTTAGGGGGAAGGTGTTCGTGGAAAAAAGGTATTCAGGACCCGGCCACTTCAAACGTCTCCCTTCAAAGAGAGGCCATCGTGGGTGACGTTATCACGTTAGCGATGGGTAGCTACCGCTCGCACAGGCGACGCGACGCGACGCTTTGGCACGAGAGCCAATACGTATTGCCTTTTTAGTTGGTTATTAATTTCCTAGGTCAACGGGGCAGATGAGGCTCGAGACTTAAACGGCACTGAACTGTTTTCTACCTGCCATTTTTAATACTCAGACATAGGTATTATATCGATGTTTTCAAGGCCTCCTACTTTTATAAACCCTGACTCTATAAGATCTTATAACTTGTTGTACAGTACAAGCATTATACACTTACTCGTCTTTGCGTTACTTCGCATGCAAAAGTGTTGGACAGCTAGGTATGTGGAGGATGACCTTTACTTGTAGTCAGTAGGAAATTGCGCGCAGTTCAATGAGTCGGATAATAGAGAAAGTTAGTGTGTGCGCTGCACCCCGCCCCCGCCCCCCCGAGCGGCCACTTTGATTGCTCCCACGTACAATCGCGTTTGATTTGTTTTGTTGTTTGGTTTCATTTCAATTTACTGTAAGCAATGTTGTGAGCTCTGGGCAGACATTGTAAGTCTTATGTGGCTTTATAGGTATATATAAACTATCATGGTTGCTCTCGTGGCTATTAGAGCTATCATTATATATTGTTTCGAGTTTTCGATATTTCGGCGCTGTTGCAAAATAAAAACCGGGAACAGCCTAAAGAAAGTGGTCAGCATGCTTTTAGTCTATGTTTGCTTTCTTGGTGCTAATGTCTTAGGAGAGTCTGCGTAACCCTTGCTCAAGTCAATAAATTGGATTCAATATTATACACGCTACTTATATCGGGCACCGAATATGTCTATAATAGTACCTACTCATTGGATTCAATGGCCGAATTCAGCTTTCATATTAAAATTAAAATATTAAACCTTCAAAGTGGTTTCATTTCTTTTAATTTTTATTTACAATATAGGTACTTTTTAAAATGAGATTTAAATTAATTTAATAGCACCAAGGCATCCAGTGAGCACATTCCGCACCCAAGCAGCAGGAACCGTGGCCTGTAGACAATTGCCACTTGCAGTAGGTGCACTAAGAGAGACGACAATGGAAAGGAAGGAAAGGAGAGCAGAAAAGCCACAGGCCGCGGCAGTCTCGCGGATGTGTGCCACTACGTGCAGCACGCGCCTGGGAGGAGGAGGTGCGTTGGTGAGAGGGACACAAGAACGCGCTTGATTCACCTTGGCATGCTTTTCCCTTTTCCGTAGTTACTCCACTAAAACTCATCCAATTGTTAAATAATCATGAAGGATCGAGGTCTCCAACCCAGAAAAACTACAGGATTGATATTACAACAAATTTATTCTTTATAAAATGTTAAACAACTTATCAACCAATGCTCTCGTATATGTCAGTTCTTTTTTCTCTTCCCGCGCATAGCGCCTACCGTTTTACATGTTGCTAACTCATAAAAATGTTTTAGTAACGTGACGAAATCTGCGTATTTAAATTATTATAGTTTTTATACACAATTTTAATACGAGAAATAAAAATAAACTAGTTGTACCAAAACTTAGGCTTCACAAGGTTGGTGATTCATTTGTAGGCAGCTGCATAAAAATATTTAATAAAATTCCTCAGGACTTGATTAATATGCCAATAAATAAATTTAAAATAGAAGTGAAAAAAACTTTAATGAGTAAGGGTTACTATAAAGTGGATGAGTACCTTAATGATGTTAATGCGTGGTCAACATAAGTCTCTTGCTTGCTCGCACAAAATAAATTGTAAACCAAAACAAATTTAAAAAAGAAAAATAATCTAGTTCTAATATAGTTCGCTGAGTTTCTTGCTGGTATCTTCTCAGTAGAACTAATCTAACGAACCAGCGAAAGAATCATTTTCCAATGGTTTATTTTTACATTATTTAATTTTTTTAAAATTATTTTATGACATACATAATTGTAAAATTTTGACGTTTATATGTGCTCTTTATGTGCCTAAACTGAATAAATGAAATTGATTCTTTGATTCTATAGTATATATATATATAATCACATGAATTAAGTACTGTTCTATTTCTATCGTGGCGCTAACAATCACTATTCAAACATTTATTTGTAGTGCGTAGTTAATTATTACTCGTCCGCGGAGCATTGTAACCATTAACCCGTGTGCCGATTTAGTTAGTTGGTATTAAGAATCCTATTAGTATTAACGGTCCTAAAACCCCGAGGACGAGGCATTTTCCGGCAGGTACAAAAACATTTAAGTAAATAATACAGCGCCGCCACGCCGCGCGGAGGCGGCCGAGCGCCCCGCGCGCGGGAGGGGAGCGTGGCCAATGCGTTATAGAGAGGCAAAAACAAGGCGGTAGTTGTACAAGTTTTAATTTGACTCTCACTGCGCTCGTAACCTGCCCCGCGCCGAGCCGCGCCGCCGCGCCGGAGCCGGCGACGACAGGCGCTCGGTGTGCCGTCTACACAGTAATGCTTGGGTACCTTCAATCTTTTGCGATTGTACTGTGCCTTCGGTGGTGAAACTCCTTAGACAAGTAGTATGACCATATATTATGGGCAATATGATTATACGAAACCCGCTTTACGCGAACATCGCTCACTGAAATGAAACTTAATTTGGTATTGTTTACCTATACCTATTTAGCCGGAAGTTAATAGAGAAGACGGTTGGACCGTAGCACCAGCCTTAGTTCCAGTTCAAAGGTAGCAAGAAGCTAAATACCACAAGACACAGAGAGTTCACTCTGCAAAAATAGTAACACCATCAACTCATAGTTGGTGTAGGTACTTACGTGACGTGACGTGACGTGACGTGACTTAGTGACGACTGCCATCTATAATTACCCCGCGATGTTTTGGATACTAAATGTAAATAATTATGCTAATTTTGTTGTTGCCATCTCTAAACTTGAATTCCTCTAAAATTTTCTTATAATAATAATAATAATAATAATAATCTTTATTTGTGAATATGGTTTTTTTTTACAGTTGTTATAATTACATGGTACTCATGTGCAGGCACAGCATATTCTGCCATTTGTGGCGTACAAATTTAATAGTATGTCAAGTGTAAATTAAAGTACATATTACCTATCAGTTACATGCATATTAAATTATCCTTATTATTTAAAAAAATCATCCTTATTATTTAATGTCAAGAAACAATGTCAAAATCAAAATTAAAAATATTTTGTCAAAATATGGACGCTACAAGGCCATGGTAAGCAGTGAGCAGTGTTTCTGTACTGACTGTCGGGGCAAGTTTGTATAGAGCATATGAGGCACTGCTGATTTTTTTACGTAGCGCTTCGATATGAGCTTTCCAGTTAAGCTTACGATCAACAACAACACCTAGAAATTTTATTTGTTCACACTCGTCAATTATATTATCATGATAATTAATATTTATATTAGATGTCAATACTTTCTTTTGACTAAAGTGCATAATTTTTGTTTTACCATAATTAATTCTCAAATTATTATTATCAAGCCACGTAATCATTGAACCCAGAGAGCTATTAATTTCCGATTCATATTGGTCAAGTTCTTTACACTCTATTACCAATGTGCTATCGTCGGCAAAAAGTGTCATATGATGTGGTTGCGCCGATAGTAGAATTTGTATTTTTCCGCTCAATAGTAGTAAATTCAAATCGTCTCTCAATTGATTGACACTGAACACACGCTTCCTATACCCATCTCCCTCCCGCACTGCCTTTAAAGTGAGATAGCAATAGTTTTCGCCTTTGCCAATGGTTGAAATGGCCGCATCTTGACTTCCGTTTTGAACTAGCAACAACAATGGCGGCGGCGCGCGCGACTCTCAGAAATTAATAATGTTTGTTGGATTTTAACCGCTTTCATAGACCTTTACCGATCGGATTGTGCCTCTCGTGTGTCCCTCAAGTGATTTAGTGATGTGGGCAGCAGCTCCTGAGCCAGGAAGAGAAGACCGGTGCACCGGCTCCGACAGCACGTGGCGTCATAAAGGTTAGTGCATCCTCTCCTAATTTCTTGGGTTGCATTCAATGCCTAAACCACCTCCGCGGCAACCCGATCACCTATCTTGTTTGTTGTGTAAAGTGTCATATGAAACATTTAGCTTCATCCCCCGCAAAATACAGTCCACTAGCTCAGGTGGCATGAGAATCGCACCACCATTCATTTTTGGTCCTTATCGTACCGGATCCTTAGTCATAGTTCGCATTTTGTTATTTATTCCATAGGGAATAAACGCACCGCACCTAAATACCTAGTTATTTTAGTAGAAAACCCCGCATCTAGGCATTTAGGTTTAGATCTTAGGTATCCTAGACACCCTGGTGCATAGGCACAGTGTAATTCCTAACGCATTTGGCTATTTCAATTTCTAAGTTGTCCGTTCGCCGCTAGTTCGCATCGTATTTACCTAATACCTACATAGGTAGGTACGCGGTTATACCTCGCTCGCATTTCTCTTATCGTATCGATCCTTAGTCGTAGTTCGCATTTTGTTATTTATTCCATAGGGAATAAACGCACCGCACCTAAATACCTAGTTATTTTAGTAGAAAACCCCGCATCTAGGCATTTAGGTTTAGATCTTAGGTATCCTAGACACCCTAGTGCATAGGCACAGTGTAATACCTAACGCATTTGGCTATTTCAATTTCTAAGTTGTCCGTTCGCCGCTAGTTCGCATTTTGTTATTTATTCCATAGGGAATAAACGCACCGCACCTAAATACCTAGTTATTTTAGTAGAAAACCCCGCATCTAGGCATTTAGGTTTAGATCTTAGGTATCCTAGACACCCTAGTGCATAAGCACAGTGTAATACCTAACGCATTTGGCTATTTCAATTTCTAAGTTGTCCGTTCGCCGCTAGTTCGCATTTTGTTATTTATTCCATAGGGAATAAACGTACCGCACCTAAATACCTAGTTATTTTAGTAGAAAACCCCGCATCTAGGCATTTAGGTTTAGATCTTAGGTATCCTAGACACCCTAGTGCATAGGCACAGTGTAATACCTAACGCATTTGGCTATTTCAATTTCTAAGTTGTCCGTTCGCCGCTAGTTCGCATCGTATTTACCTAATACCTACATAGGTAGGTACGCGGTTATACCTCGCTCGCATTTCATTCAAATTCATACGAAAGTATTTTAATTTGAATAGATATTACGCAATACTTAATCCCTGAAATAATAGTTGAACCTAGACAGCGATCTAGCTCGCGTAGGTACGATCTGGTTGTTGTTATTCGCGTTTTGTTCAAACTTGCACTCGCAGTTATAAGTACCTACCTACCTACGGAATATATCGTTCGCGCCGCGTCGCTGTTCTATACCGCTGAGATTAAGTTATTTCATTTGTTGTTTACCGCACTTTAGCTTGATATTTAGTTGTAAAAATGTCCCCAAAGGTTGGTAGTACCGATAGTAAAGTTCAATTGAAACTTTTATACGCTAAAAGAGAAATGCTTTACTCTCGCGTACAATCGATTTGTGATAATGCACTTAAAACCTCTGATTTGGCTATTAGAGATTCGTTCTTATGTTCTATAGAAAACTTAGATAGTTTACGCGCGGATTTCGAATCCTTAGTACAAGACATCAACGTTTTAGAGTTAGATTTAAATCCCGATTACTCAGTGAGTTATCAGGCCTTGTCGTCGTTTGATGATTTGTATTGTCGTATCAAACGCGTCGCTAGGAGTTTGGAGAAACCGTCTGACCGACCCAATCCCACTCGCGACCGACCTAAGTTGCCACCAATTCAAATACCCGAATTTGATGGTAATATCAGCAATTGGTGTTTATTTATAGATAGTTTTGAGAATACAATAAATAAGAACGTTTCGTTGACAGATCACGAAAAATTGCATTATCTCGTTGAAAAATTAACTGGTAAAGCTATAACCGTTTGCGCTGGAATTACGTTTAGTGCCGAAAATTATAATTTAATTTTAAATACTTTGAAAGCTAAGTATGAGGATAAAAGATCGGTAGCTAACGCATATTTGGATCAGATGTTTGACTTGAAATCCATTACGACATGTAACGATCAAAACTTAGAGAAGTTTCTAGATACTTTCGCATCATCTGTTCGCGCCGTAAAGAACCTAAAGATCGAAGACCTCTGCGACTTCTTATTTTTGTATATGGGTTTAAAGAAATTAGATTCCGAAACCATTCGTTTATTTGAGTCGGATCATCGCGGCAATAAAATTCCTAAGTTCGAAGACTTAGAAAGTTTTGTTCGCGAGCATATAAAAATATTGCAACGCTCTTCATCGAAACATGAAGGCGCGAAGAAAGTTGTTAGTTCCGAACGTAAAATAGATGCGTCATCGAAGTCACTGAGGTCAACTCATACTTAAGTTAATACCGCACCAGCACATGTACAATCACCTGTTTGCTCTTTGTGTAATGCTCATCATTCGCAATTGTACAAGTGTCCGGGTTTCCTAAAATTATCGCCTAATGATCGTTATAAATTTGTTCGCGCTAATAATTTTTGTTTTAATTGTCTCGGTACTAAACACCGCGTTGTTTTATGTAATAGTAGCAATAGTTGTCGCAAATGTTCAGCGAGACACCACACTTTACTCCATTTTGAAAATAGTAACGCCGCATCCAATGTGAGCACAGTTGGTTCGTCGAGCGGTGGCACACCATCGCATAGCTCGCCCGCGTCGGTGACGCCTGCGCCACAGCCGCAGTCCGCGCTCGCGCGCGGTCCTGCCCGCACGGAGACCGCTGCGAATGACGTCACCTTGTGTTCGTTGTCCGCTAGTGCTGCGCTCACTACTGTTGTTCTCGCGACTGCTCGCGTTATTATTGTTGATGCATTAGGTAAACCGCACATTGTTCGAGCGCTATTAGATGGCGCTTCGCAAAGTAATTTTATTACTCAAGATTGTTGTCAACGTCTTGGTTTCAATGTTAATAAGCGTTCAACCCGCTCAGTGGTGAAGGGTTTTGGAGGTTTACAGTCAGCTGTTCATGGCACCGTTAAAACAAGGTTTGGATCTCGTTTTAATAATAATATTTGGTTTGACATGGATTCGCTCGTTACAGATAAAATAACTGAACAGTTGCCTACCGTCCCGGTGGACACGTCTTTATTAACGAAATTTAAAGACTTGCCTTTAGCAGATGAGACTTACGCTGTTCCTGGAGTCGTCGATATATTAATCGGCGCTTCGATTCTCCCGCACCTCCAGTTATCACGTAAGGTTCAAGGGGGACCGACGTACCCCGCTCCGCACGCACTGGAAACAGTTCTTGGTTTTGTTATAATTGGTTCCGCACCCGCTTCTATAGATAGTTTTAGTCACTCGACTGCTTCGTTCTGTTGCACCGTCGAGCCGCCACTGGAGTCTACCATCCGCAAGTTTTGGGAAATTGAAGAGGTCAATGTCCCACCTATCCTAAGCCCTGATGACAAGATGGCTGAGGAGATTTATTGTCGCACGACTACTCGTGATGAGCAGGGTCGTTATGTTGTCGCGCTCCCTTTCAAGGGAGATATTTTTTCGCTCGGTGACTCCCGTGTATCCGCTGAAAAACGCTCTCTTTGTTTAGAACGAAAGATGCAGGCGTCTCCAAAGTTAAAGCAAGCCTATGATGAGGTTGTTAACGAATATTTAGATAAAGGTTACATCTCACCTGCGCCTGCGGACACTGACGAGACCCAGCCTTCGTACATTATCCCGCACCACGGAGTTATTAGAGAAGATAAGCTTACTACTAAACTCCGCGTAGTTTTGGATGGCAGTGCTAAGACTAGCACTTCCGTGTCGCATTAATATTAGTAGAATTTTAGCTTTTTCGGACTCAACAGTCGCTTTGTGTTGGGCCCACTCTTCGCCCCATCGTTGGGACACATTCGTCGCTAATAGAGTGGCAAAAATTCAATCTGAATTAGCGCCACAAAATCTCTTTCACGTTGCTGGCACCGACAACCCAGCCGATTGTCTCTCTCGTGGATTGCTTCCTTCGCAAATTTTAGATCACCCGTTATGGTTTAGTGGACCGTCCTGGATTCATGCCGCGTTAGATAAGTGGCCAGTTAGTCAATTCAATCCCACTACGGTGTCCGAACCACCCGAGGAGAAGAAGCACTCGCTTGTTGTATCGGTCCCGCGTGAAGAGTCCCTTATTTTGTTGTTGGCTAATCGCCTCTCGTCTTGGTCGAGACTGTTGCGTTGTGTTGTTTATGTAGGCCGATTTTTGAGAATTTTATCTACGCGCGGTCATATAACCGCCGCTGATTTAGATAAAGCTGAATTGGTCATACTTCGCGAGTTGCAGAAGTGTTATTTTGCTTCTGAATTTAAAAATTTAGAATTTAACAAACCTTGTAGTCGTTCTTTCCGACACTTGAAACCATTTTTGGAAGATGGACTCATTCGAGTAGGTGGTCGTTTGAGAAATTCAAGTTTAGGATTTGAACAAAGGCATCCAGTAGTTCTCCCGCGTAAGGACCACGTATTAGATTTGTTAGTAGATTATCATCAAAAGGTGAATTGTCACGCTGGTCCCGATTTGTTAATGTCTATTTTGAGACAGAAATACTGGATAATTTCCGCTCGTAATTTGATTCGCGCTAGAGTACACAGATGTGTACCTTGTTTTAAACTCCGCCCGCGTTTTATCGCGCCTGAAATGGCCGATCATCGCTCTTGTCGTGTTGTTCAATCCGCAAAACCTTTCGTACACACCGGCACAGACTTTGCTGGGCCTTTCAAAGTCACTATTGCTCGTGGTCGTGGCATTCGCTCCACGAAAGCTTATGTTTGTTTGTTCATTTGTATGACAACTCGCGCGGTTCATATAGAGTTGACCGGTGATTTAAGTACGCTAAAATATTTGCCCGCAATAGATGTTGATGACGATAGAATGCACCTTCTAACTCGTCACGCTCTTTTAGATAAATTAGTCCAATCGTTTTGGAATCGTTGGAGAACCGATTATTTGCACACGCTGCAGTCGCGTCAAAAATGGAATACTCCATCCAACCCAATGACCATAGGTACGGTGGTAGTCCTTATGACTGAGAATGCGCCTCCTTTACATTGGCCTCTAGGAGTAGTAGAGGAAGTTTTCCCGATTCCCGCGGGATAACTCGTGTTGTACGGGTTAAAACCGCAACCGGATCGTATCTGCGCCCGGTTGTTCGCCTCTGCCCTCTGCCTAACCAGCAGTAGGCACGAGCTCAAACCTAGTTTTATATTTTAGTTGTTATTTCCCAAACCTAGATTTAGATTAGACTTTAGATTTGTTCCGCATTTTTCGTTTTGAAGGTAACCCTTCAAGCCGGGGGGAATGGTTGCGCCGATAGTAGAATTTGTATTTTTCCGCTCAATAGTAGTAAATTCAAATCGTCTCTCAATTGATTGACACTGAACACACGCTTCCTATACCCATCTCCCTCCCGCACTGCCTTTAAAGTGAGATAGCAATAGTTTTCGCCCCGCCAATGGTTGAAATGGCCGCATCTTGACTTCCGTTTTGAACTAGCAACAACAATGGCGGCGGCGCGCGCGACTCTCAGAAATCAATAATGTTTGTTGGATTTTAACCGCTTTCATAGACCTTTACCGATCGGATTGTGCCTCTCGTGTGTCCCTCAAGTGATTTAGTGATGTGGGCAGCAGCTCCTGAGCCAGGAAGAGAAGACCGGTGCACCGGCTCCGACAGCACGTGGCGTCATAAAGGTTAGTGCATCCTCTCCTAATTTCTTGGGTTGCATTCAATGCCTAAACCACCTCCGCGGCAACCCGATCACCTATCTTGTTTGTTGTGTAAAGTGTCATATGAAACATTTAGCTTCATCCCCCGCAAAATACAGTCCACTAGCTCAGGTGGCATGAGAATCGCGCCACCATGATGGTTTGTTGTTTTAGGAAAGTCGTTTATGTATATTATAAAGAGTAAATGTCCCAATACACTGCCTTGGGGCACCCCATATGATAGGCCACGTTCCTTAGATAAGTACATTTTTACAATTTTTGTCTCAGAATCTATTCTTCTAATTGCTACTTTTTGTTTTCTATTACAAATATATGATTCCAGTAGACTTAAGCCATTTCCCCTGATACCGTAAGCCTCCAGCTTTGCCAGTAAGATTCCATGATCCACATAGTCGAATGCCTGAGTCATATCGCAATATATAGCTGATACTGGGTTTCTTATGTCCATATTTTTAATAATTACATTTAAGAAATTATATATGGCCATATTTATAGTCTTACCTTTTCTGAAACCAATTTGTTCGTTGCATAAAATATTATTTCTTTCAAAGTAAGAATACAACTTCTGAGACATAAATTTTTCAAATATTTTAGACATGACAGAGGTAAGAGCTATTGGTCTATAATTCTGCATTAAATCTTTATTTTCTTTTTTGAACAATGGCGTCACAACTGACATCTTTAATCCATCCGGGAAAACACCATGAGTTATACATAGGTTTAGGATGTGACTTAAATGGTCACATATTAAGTCGCCAGTAAATTTTATGACTCTTGTCGATATTTCATCACTGCCTACGCTGTTAGTATTTTTAAGATTTTTAATAATATTAATGATATCTATTGGTAGACTCGGAGGCATAAACATTGAATTATTTGGACAGTTTATGTGAGATGTGAATTTATTATCTGTCCTTGTTATTGGCACTATTTTATCTATGAAATAATCATTGAATTTATTTGCAATAACCTCTGGTTGAGTAATAGTTAAATTGTCAGTTCTAATTTTATTAATTGTATTTTTAGGTAGGTTTATTTTTGAGTTTTGTATTATCTGCCATGTCATTTTAGTTTTATTATCAGAATTTTTTATTCGGTTATTATTTTGTGCCTTTTTTGTGAGCCCTATAATTTTTTTGTAACGTTTTGTGTAGTTTATTACAATTTTATAATTTATTAATTCAATTGCACAACATTCGAACTTTTTACTTATTGCAAATTGCTTAATTTCTGTAAATTCTCTGAATAAGTAGCCGGTCTTAACCAATATACATACCCCACCCCTGTTCTTATCGGTACGACTGAAACAAGCCCCAAGACTGTAATTCGGAATGCATAAGTGATCTTCATACCCTGACATTACAAAGTGTTCAGAGATACATAAAACATCAACAGATTTGTATTTATCTGATAGTTCCTCCAGATAGACTATTAACATGTCAGATTTATTGATTAGCCCTGCAATGTTCTGGTGTAGTACAGTTAGGTATTTGGAGACGAAAAAAATCAACGCTTGGAGAACTATTCACCTGGGTGGTTATGTCTAAGGTATGTCCTGATTCTATGTCGGTCTGAACTGACTTATCGACATACAACTTGTTTTCCTTTAAATATTTCTTATTATTATATATTTTTGATTTATATTGGTAATCAAGACGGAGAACTTCTCGTAAAATAGACCCAGATAATATTACACTAAGGCTTTTCCTATTGGGCAAACTTATTGAGTAATTCATATCCATATAAGTAGCATTTGCATATTTTCCACAAATAAACCTTAACATATAATTCAATTTAAATTCATTTAGATGTCTATTAGTAGGTATTTCGCTTATAACTATGTTAGTATTGGTAGCCAATCCCAAAAATGTGTGTAGACTCATTTCGATATCGAAGGGATTGGTGTCATAACATCCCCCCAAGACAACCACAAATTCGTTCCTATTAAGAGTATGTATATCACTACCCAAGCCACACAGTACGTTCCTCATAGATGCATCAGATTTGATGTACGACAACACAGAGTATTCTGATCCCAGTAGGTGTTGGAGTTTGTATCGTAGACCACCGCTTTGCCCATCAGAGACAATGATAACTCTCCTCTTCGATTGTATCAAGTTTACGATTTCTGTTTGCTTTGTACTTGATGTCTGTGATACTATAGTCTCGAACCGTTTTTTGAGTGTTATAATCTCGTTCTCATACGTCTTAACCATTTTCTGTAGCTCTTCTATTTTAAGCTGCAGGTTTATTATTTTAAAATCTTGTTCCCGAACATTCACACGTGTAGTAGGGGAAGAATAAGGCGTTACTGGCAGGCTATTCATCATTGAGTGTCTAGTAAACTTCTTAACACTGGACAATGTCCTATTTTCTATTGAAGAAGAAGAAGAATGACACAGAGATTTTAATAGTTTATTTTCTGTCACTAACTTGCTAATTTGATTATGTAGGTCGCTTTTTTCTAAGATGCTGTTGTCTAATTCATTTTGTGTACTATTTAGTTGGCAAGTAAGCTGCGATATTGTTTCCTTCATGTCGTGTAATGTATTTATGTCAGTTGAGGTACCTTCGATGTAATCTACGCTCCGTGAAAGTGTGTTGATCATATTAAAGGAGTCGTCTTCTATTTCGCTCACAATATTTGAAAATTGTGAACCCGGTGACGGCGAGATGGAGGCGATCACGGGTTCACAATGAGCACTCGAGACAATTTTATTTACTGGTGAGCGGCTTTTAGGGGAGCGGCTTTTTGGCGTGTTTTGTTCTCACTGTTATGTTTACATCGTTTGCATCCACACTACACGAGACTTGTTTGGTTTTTGTGGACTTACTCGTTACAATCTTTCGGTCACCAGTATGTTTTATTTGCGATATTTTTCCTGTAGGTGCCATGTCTATGATGTACGAAGATTTACAAATCCCAAAAAGAGCACACTGATGTTGGAATCGAACCCGCGCCGCGCTGCGGTATTAAGGCCCAGTGGCTAACCACGAGACCACGGTCACTTACTGTAATAAAGTGAATCTTGATAGTGTAGGCTTCATATCGATAGTGTGTAATATTTGTCAACAGATGTCGTTGGTAGTTTCTAGTGACAATGTGAAGTTGATTTAGTTCGTAGTAAAAACGTAAGATGGGGTGTCAGTGTTGGATTTTTGAATAAAAAACGGTTTCTTATAACTTGAACCATAAAAATGCACTTATAGTTTGTTGATTTTAAAAGTTACTCACGATTACTTTATGATAATGCACCATAGGGTTATTTGTATAGAATAATTGTATATTAATTAGGTACTTGCACTTGTTTTAATAATTCAAAATCACTGTCGGTATATATTGGTAATCCGTTTTATTTATGTTTTTGTGTATCAAAACAGTCAATAACATTCTCACAGATCCATTGTCACTAACTTTATCATCACTTTTATACACTTTACATTGTTAATTTCTTACTTTAGTTAATTTTAAAATTTATTTTAACGAGAGCACTATAGTATCGTATGTTTCCGAGTCAGCGCCACCTACCGGTTTTTCTTATCTTATCTTATTAAATAAAATAATAAATAAATATTCTACAACATTCTACACACCACTATCTACAACCATGATAAGGATAGTTTAACTAGGTTGTGTTATGGAATCTAGAAAGCGGATAAACATACTTAGGTACTTTTTTTATTGAGAATATATACACATTATACATAGAAACACCCAGATCAACGCAAATATACATATTCATGCATACAAAAATTTGCACTGAGCGGGAATCGAACCCGCGCCCTGCGTAGCAGTCGAACGTTCTACCGCTGCGAAACAGAGGCCGTATTTGGCTAATCGATTGACATAATGGTGTTCTGTTGTTAAGTCCAACAAAATTTAGTGTTCACGAAGGCAGCACTTAATTTTTATTTTATGATATCGCTAAAAGTTGAAAGTATTACCGTTATTACATTATTAGGAATGAATGATAAAGGGTCTTTTCATAAATTTATTCACACGTCTTTAGAATGCCAGTAAATAATAATTAATGCTGGTGGCGCGATTCTCACGCCACGTGAGCTAGTGGACTGTATTCTGCGGGGGATGAAGCTAAACAGATGACACTTTACACAACAAACAAGATAGGTGATCGGGTTGCCGCGGAGGTGGTTTAGGCAGTGAATGCAACCCAAGAAATTAGGAGAGGATGCACTAACCTTTATGACGCCACGTGCTGTCGGAGCCGGTGCACCGGTCTTCTCTTCCTGGCTCAGGAGCCGCTGCCCACATCACTAAATCACTTGAGGGACACGAGAGGCACAATCCGATCGGTAAAGGTCTATGAAAGCGGTTAAAATCCAACAAATATTATTAATTTCTGAGAGTCGCGCGCGCCGCCGCCATTGCTGATTCTAGTTCAATGCGGAAGTGAAGATGCGGCCATTTCAACCATTGGACGGGGCGAAAACTATTGCTATCTCACTTTAAAGGTAGTGCGGGAGGGAGATGGGTATATGAAATGAAATGAAATGAAAATGAAATGAATGAAATGAAATAAAATTTATTTACGGAAAACAAGCACTGTTACAATAATTTTTCTTCTGCCAAACTGTATAACAGTTTGTTGGCAGATGAAGCTCCCTGACTTATTCAGTAAGTTTTTCATTAATTATTTACCAAAATTAGATACATTATATAAATTAGATTTAAAAATTAGACACATTATCATTTGTATTATTGTTATGCTCATTCATATGCCTGAATTAAACAGCGTATTACATTATTGTCAATGTTTACAATTCATCCTGTATTAATTTGAAAGTAGGTATCTATTGTCTTTGTCAGACGCATTCGAATGCTACGGCTGACAAAGTAGGTACCTACCACAACAAAAGTACTCATCATAGTCACATTTAAAATATCCGATACAATGCATTCACGCGAAACGACAGAACAACAAAACTGTATGTTTACTTATACAATACTTTAGGCAGGTATGTATTACTATAAGCATCCACAAATGAAATCTGTAAGACACAGTGGCTATTAAATACTTTAGGCTAAACACACTTCTTGCAATACATTGCTATACAGAATGAATAATCACACCAAACATACATTATAAGTCAATAGGTAGGTGGGCTACCATACTATATATATAGGAAGCGTGTGTTCAGTGTCAATCAATTGAGAGATGATTTGAATTATTCGACATACTACTACTATTGAGCGGGAAAATACAAATTTTACTATCGGCGCAACCAAATGCATATTATTGATCAAACAGTGAAAAACTGTGATTTTTCTTACTCATACTTAAATAAATACTTACCTACAGTTTTACACGGTTCGGACTAAACTAAATTTAAGACATTTTTAGCTTATTTTAGTTTAGTTATGACAACAGAATTACCATTAACACCTGCTAAATAAATCACGATAGAATCCGTTAGAGTATAGATCTACAGTTTTAATACGGAATTCACATTGTCAGACTCGGGGCTGGCCTTGAGCCTTGAGCCGTATACCCACGTAGGTTCTATATTTCGTAAGTGTGGTGTAGCTACAATATAGCCTCTTGAGAAGACTCTAGCCTACCTTTATCATGAAGTATGATTTGTTAGACTGTGTAGTACTTCAGACGGCCTTACCACAGCACCTATATATATAATTCTTTTAGTTTGAGACTACATAATGCAGCTTAAATTAATTTAATTATACATTGTCCTTCGTGGCGCGATCGAGTGCGTACGTACCTTACCACCTACACGTAAGCAAAAACGTGAACAGTGTGCGGTGGACGCGAGTGTCTTGATGATGACTGTAAATCGCGGCTGTAAATATTGTCAAACTTAAATGTAACAAATGTGTATATCGGAGCTATTGGCCTTTGTACAAAGTAAGGCGGACGTGATGGATGAATATAGTATAATACGTAAAGGTAACGTAGAAACGTAAAGGTACGTACTTTACTGGTGGTAGAAACTTGGTGGCACAAATTTGTCTCAAGTTTCGACCGGGTAGTTACCACCGTGCACTATTGCGAAAAACCCTCCATAGCAATTCAATCTCGGTTGGATTGTGTTCAGGGTAGCAAGTGCATAGCCGGGCAGAGATGGTGGTTGTCGCAGCACTAGTGAGACCAGTGGGTCTTGGCGTAGTCTAGTGGGGATGGCGCGGGGCGATGCGCCGAACAGGGAGACCTGTAGAAACGGTGGTGCCGCTGGCCGCCCGCGGTATAGTACAGGGGCCCAACTGGGGTTAACCACCTTGGGAGGCTGCCTCACCAGGCCGCGCATAATCCCGATATGGTTCGTCGTGCCGGTTGGTGACCGGATTTGGGAGCCCGGCGACCATACTCGGGGGGGTACGGGGGCCCTTCCGTTCGGCGCGTCGGCTCTCGCCATGCCTCACATTCATATATAAAACCAATATCCCGCGCTTTGTCACACGGTGCTGCGGCGGCAATCACCTCTTTTTTCACGCCTTCTCCCACCCAAACTCATGGCAGCGCAATTCAGAGAAATAGGCAACACAGCGGCTCGACACACTCCCAAAAGCTTGCTATTTGAGGTGGAGTCCACTAACATCTGTGGGCTCCATGCAAACCTCAACGCCGTCCACCGACACCTAGAGACGGCGAAACCTGCCATGTTTTTTCTAACGGAGACGCAAATACACCGCCCTGACGACACGACCTACTTGCTCTACCCTGGCTATGTTCTTGAGGAAAGTTTTCGTGCAAAAGCCGGGGTGTGCGTGTTTGTTAGGGCGGATGTTTGCTGTCGCCGTTTGCGCTGCCTAGAGGACCCATCCTTCTCCATCCTTTGGGTACACGTAGACCATGGCCCTACGAGTCAGATCTATGTGTGCCTCTACCGTTCCCATACAGGAGATGCTGAGACAACTCGACTCTTTGAATATCTGAGTCAGGCGGCAGATGATGCGCAGGAGCGATTTCCGAATGCCGAAATGGTATTTTTGGGGGATTTTAACGCCCACCACGAGATCTGGTTGGGCTCCTCCAAAACAGACCATGCGGGAAGAGCCGCCCACGCATTTGCTCTGGCGTACGGCCTGACCCAATTGGTGCACGAGGTCACTAGGATACCAAGAAGGGCGGGCCTAGCACCTTCTCTGCTAGACCTTCTGCTGACGAGTGATCCGGACCGGTACAGTGTATCGGTGCGAGCCGCTTTAGGCAACTCCGACCACTGCCTGGTCTGTTCCACGGTGCCTATTATAGCGCCCCCACGACCCGTGCAGGGGAAGCGGCGTCTCTGGCACTACTCGTCAGCGGACTGGGATGGACTTCGTGACTATTTTGCGTCCATCCCGTGGGTTGAGCGCTGCTTTGAAGGTAAGAACCCATCGGATTGTGCTACTGCTGTCGCCGGTGAGATCGGTCTGGGTATGGAATACTATATCTCATACACCGATATCACCGGTGACCGCGGGGTGCGCCCTTGGTTCGGGCGCGAGTGCGCGGAAGCTGTTGAACAAAAACAGTCTGCGTACCGCGCTTGGGTATGGGCGCGCGCCACGCGCCATCCCAATCTGGGCCACTTCAAGGCGGCGTACAACAGAGCCACAAAGGTCTGTAGAAGGGCCTACGTCAGAGCGGATGCCCTGCGCATAGCGCGGCTTGGTCAAGAGCTAGTGATGCATCCCACGGGAAGCCGTGGCTACTGGCGACTGGCTAAAGCCGTGCAAGCCAACTTCTGTCAGCCTTCGCTGCCTCCGCTGCGTAACCCTGATGGATCCCTGGCCCATGAGCCGCAAGAGAAGGCAAATCTGCTGGCTAATCTCTTTGCGGCCGACTCCCGAATCGATGATTGTGGTACGCAGCCACCAACACTACCCGACAGTGACCACGCGATGCCTGATATCCATATCAGGCAACGCGATGTCCGTGCAGTGCTGCAATCACTCGATGTCCGGAAAGCCAGTGGTCCGGATGGTATTCCAGCGGTAGTTTTGAAAAAATGTGCAGCGGAGTTGTCTCCAATGCTTACGCGCCTGTACCGGCTATCCTACAGTTCGGGTACAGTGCCTTTGCCTTGGAAAGAGGCGAATGTTCAGCCGATTCCCAAGAAGGGGGATCGCTCGGAGCCAGCCAACTATCGACCCATAGCCGTCACCTCAGTGCTGTGCAAAGTGTTCGAGCACATAATTAACAAACAGCTCATGCGGCACCTAGAGGATCACTCCTTAATTAATGACCGGCAATATGGCTTCAGACCGAAACGGTCAACGGGTGATCTTCTAGCAAACGTTACACATCTTTGGGGTGAGGCTATGGACAAGCACGGCGAGTCACTGGCAATTAGTCTTGACATCGCCAAAGCTTTCGATAGAGTCTGGCACAAATCGCTTCTTTCCAAGCTACCTGCCTTTGGTCTGCCTTCTAGGCTGTGCAACTGGGTTGCTAGCTTCCTGCAGGGGCGCCGTATTCGCGTCCTTTGTGACGGACGAGCTTCGGAGTTTCTGCAGGTTAATGCTGGCGTGCCCCAGGGGTCCGTCCTATCACCCACTCTCTTTCTTCTGCATATCAACGACATGCTGTCTACCGGCAATGTTCATTGTTATGCAGACGATAGCACTTTGCATGGGAGTTATCATGGACATCCTGCGGCCAAGCAGTCGGATATCGCAGAGAAAAGGCAGCTTCTTGTCACTGAGCTTGACGGGATCCTGAATTACATTTCTCAATGGGGCTCTGAGAACCTGGTTGAGTTCAATGCCAAGAAGACGCAGGCATGTGCGTTTACAGCAAAAGTATCTTCTTTCCTTCCCCTCCCCACTCTTCAGAGCACGCCACTGCCACTGCAGGACAATCTTAATATCCTAGGTATGGATGTTCGCTGCAACCTGAATAACAAAAACTATTTATTTATTTATTCATTTTGCAAATGTAGGTCGAAAGTTGGTACATGTTTGTTAAAAAGGTATCACTACATTTGGCCTTGCGGCATGCAAATTAGAGCCATACAAATAATTAGTGGACATGCATTTACATCGAAAGTATCATCAAAACAGCCTCACGAAAACTCGGAGTCCTGAACAGAGTGAGACGATTTTTCACGCCGGAGCAGCGGTGTCTTCTATACAAGACACAAATTCGCTCCTGTGTGGAGTACTGCTCGCATCTCTGGGATGGTTCAGCAAAGTACTTACTAGATGCTCTCATTGGGAATCCCGAGATCACGAACACCCTAGAACCTTTACAGCTGCGTAGAGATGTTGCGTCCATGGCTGTATTTTACCGTTTGTACCATGGGGAGTGTTCTGATGAGCTCTTCCAATTAGTCCCACCCTCCCCTTTCCTACACAGGACAACGCGTGCAGGTCTTAGATGTCATCCGCACACGGTGCAAAACATCCGATCAAGAACCAAGCGGTTCGGAGACTCTTTCCTCTGTCGCACCATTAAGGCCTGGAATTCATTACCAGCTCACGTGTTTCCTTCTTCCTACAGTCCCGGGTCCTTTAAGCGGGGCGTGAAAAAGCATATGATGAGGCCGTCAAGCTGAGTGTCACCATTGTCACACGGTATGTGTAAGTAATGGTGACCCTCTTTTCTGGGACTTTGCCTTCAGCTTACCATCAGGCAAGGCGAAGTCCAATTGACGAGTCCTATTTAAAAAAAAAAAAAAAAAAGGTGATGGTAAAGAAGAGAGAGATATGGAAGACACTATATCTACTATACACGAGACCGACCCCGAGAACTTGCCGGTCATTGTTGCAAGAGACAGCGTGTACCACCAGTTAACCTTTGACTATTTAAATGCTACTAGGCTGCTTAAATAAATAATAATGTTGCAGCGTGGAGTAACCGATATAAAGGAAAATTATGAGATTAAAGATATGCTGACATCATCTCCTGCGGTTAACGGCGAAAGGTTTGTAAATAACTATCGCAGGGAAGCTGGGCTTATGAGTAGTTCTGGATGTGAAAGCGGGCCTATTGGTTTTCCGCATATTTCATCGGAGGAGATTGTATAAATACGGACTCGACGGGCTGTACTTTTTTTTTTTATTATTTATTCTCAGTTCCATGACTCTCGGGACTTTGGAAGGCGTGCGTCGGGCCGAAGACAAGACGTAGAAGCCCTTTAAAGAGAATTTAATATGCTAGGGGTGTATCCCCATGGATGGGCACACATGACGGATATCACCTCCGAGCGCACAATATGATACACCGGGAGATGGTCTCCACCAGGTGCAGAGACTATAGCTGTGTGGCGCTGAGGCTGCGATGGAAACTAGATTATGGGCTATGGGGTTGAGTATTGGATGGACTGGTAAATGGGCTATAGGGGGGAGACTAACTTACGCCTGTCCTCAAAATTAGTCTCAAAAAGGCCTTCGGTGACTTGCCAACTCATTGCATGGGTACCATTAAAATAGCCACTTATACCTATAGTGTGGCCATGGAGCAACTTCAGTTGAGCGGCTAAGGTGTATGTGTATAAAAATATATGATCATTTGCCGAACAATATAGCTGAACTACCTGTAAGATTATTTAAAAGGACACTGTTTGAAATGTTATTAAATAAAAAGTATTATGACGTACATAAATATTTAAACGACAAATTTATAGAATGACACTTGCACATAAATAAATCATGATGTTAATTAATAATAATAATAAATACATAATGGGAATGATTATAGATTTAATGTAGATTTAAGAAATTGACAAATGTACTAAATTTGCACGCCATCACATGGCAGAATATGAGCGAACTACATACACTATGTTATTATACCGCCTCTATACACCATGTTCTAGCAAATAAATGAAATTGATTTGATTTGATTTGAACAGGAGAGTTTGCGGGGCGCCAGCTTCCGGTATACCAGTCAGCATGCCCCCAGCATTTTACACTTCCAACTTGGAGCATAGGGTCTACTCTTGTAACTCCACTCATGGCCGGCCAATAAAGGCAAGGACACAAGGTGAGGGTGAATAAACACATCCTCAGGAGAATCTGGGTACGTGGTGTCGCCAGTCACCAACAGCTCGCCACAAGCTGCTCCTTATTATTATAATCAAATACCTACAACATTATGCTCCTTGCGTTTCTCCGCATCGATGTCGCTGTGGAGAAGAAGTTGGTAGCTTTGGATATCATGGTCTGTCCTGTAGAAGGAGCGCATTACGGCTGTCGCGCCACGGGTATATCAATGACATAATCCGTCGGGCTCTTGTCACCGCTGGCGTTCCAGCCATATTAGAACCTGCTGGCTTGGCGCGCGACGATGGCAAGAGGCCAAATGGGATGTCATTGGTGCATTGGAAGATGGGAATGCATTTGGTGTGGGATGCAACATGTGTTGACACCCTTGCGCCTTCACATTTTCTAGGGACTGCAAACTGCGCTTGCGCTGCTGCTGCGTCGGCAGAGACCCTCAAACGGTGCAAGTAATAGTAATATAAGTGTTTACATATTTGAGCCGTTTGGGGTCGAGACGCTGGGATCATGGGGTCCAAGTGCCCGTCTTTTGTTTAGAGATATTTCTAAACGTATAATTGACGCTACCCGTGACCAGAGGGCTGGTTTATTCCTTGCACAAAGGATTGGTATTGCCATTCAACTGAGATTGGGAGGAATTCTTTGACGCCTGAATCTGCAAAATTGTTTAGGTATATTCTGTATTGTTTTTATATTTTAATTTAGATAACTTCCATGTACATTATGTAAATATTAATTAAGGGTTACTTAAGAGTATTCATAAATCCTACAACATTTTAGTTTAATTCGTAAGGCCCCAAGCTTCGTTAAAGTTTTAAATCGGGACACTGATCCCAATATCCACAGTCCGTCCTTCAGCAAACGGTTACAATTAAAGCCACGTAATCCAGTTAACCGCGCTGCTCCGTCGCTACGCGAATCTGAGACCGCGCGGCTGCCCCGCGCACGCCGCGCCCTCCCCGCGAGAGACGGGAGGGGCAAGATAAAGTTTGTGTAGTAATGAGAGCTGTTGAATATTTAAAAGGTGCCGTTAACAAGAGGCTCTCAGAGAAGTGGGCAAGGTTGGGCGCACCCGTCGAACGCGCCTGGAGCGCGGTGCCACTCGTATACGGTGGTGCTGCCGCTTACAAACATTGGAGAATGTTACACGACTTAGAGTGTACGGCCTCGTAATTTTACTAACACGAAACACTCACCAGCTAATGCACGTGCCTAGTAGCCATGCGACCTCGAATAGCCTCGAAGAAGGGCAGGGCAGCACAGAAGCGCGATGCACGCTTCATTATTCCGGGGTTACGATGGGGACACCGTCATATATTCCACCGGGTTAATCCCTGATTTGATAGCCCAGGGTCAGTCGGGTGTAAGGATAGGGACAACCCTCCTTCCGCCCATGGTCCCTCCAGCCATCCTGGCTATATGGACCGAATCATGGGAGATACGCGCCGTACTTGCGACTGCTCTTTCCGGCGCGCATGGTCAGCCCAGGGTCAGTCGGGTGTAAGGATAGTGTCTTATCGGCCGCCTTATATCCCGGGAAGATACGAGATGGGTAGCATGCGTTTTCAGTTGGTTTCAGTCAGTTCGAGTCGAGCGGCGCTAGCCGATGGGAACTCCGTACGAAAAAGGTATGTACTTTAGTTCGCCGAGTGCTGCGGCATTGAAGCAAAGAGTAATGTGCTGGCCTCTTTATTGAGCAATCACGCGAGCGCGACTGGTCGTGACACGCGGAAATTACAACCGGCGCGACGCTATAGTGCGCGGCGTGACGAGGGCTCAGAGGGACGAAGTGGGGGGAGGGTGTTACCAGGGGCGAGGGTCTCACCACTTACAACTAGCACCGCGGGCAATACGTTTAGCCCTCAATCACACGACAAAGTAACGCCGTTGCGGGTCGTACATTCACTATTCATCAATGTATTATGAGATTGAGTTGCGTAGGTATTCCATGTGGTTTGGAAACATAATCTGGCGTGATATTCAAACGTATGGACAAGAGGGGTGGAAAGAATATAATAAAGTCATAAGAAGTAAATCATTTATTGTAAGTTACAGTACATTTCATTACCTATTTTGATATTTACAGTACCTATTCAATCTCAATTCAAATATATTATTAATAAAATACAATTATGACAGGAAAAGCAATCATAGAACATGCTTACGCATCGTGCGCGAGGAGGCTCTGGTGCATTGTGGTGTACAGGTAATCTATACGCGCCTCTCGCGACTCTGTCGGGAAGCCAGTGGGAAGAGCAGGCGGCAGGTGTCATAGGCTCTAAAACAGTTTTTATCTTCAACTCAGTCGAGCTGGTTGAGGACCGGGCAAATCTGTGACATACCATATTCAATAAAAAAACGCTACTATATAGGTAGTTTGACCGCTACCGCTGTACCGCGCCCTAGGTATGTGCGGTGAGGCGGGGGACGGGTAAGAAAGAGCATGAGTTCACACGAGATTGACATTGTCGGACGGATCTTACGATATCATTTGACAGTTTTAATGTACGACTAGTGTGTAAAGCCTAAGATTATTAAAATTCCCTAATAAATATTTTTGACTTTACACGCCACTCGTACGTATTTAATTATTAAATTTAATAGGGAATTGTCATATTGAATGAAATGTCATATCAATTGTAAATATTTATTTGTTTAGATATTTAATGTTATTCTGACATAGATTCTGTTTCGCCATCGGAACTGGAGTCGGAGTCATTCTGCAAATTTATTATGTAAGGGTCGATAATATCGTCGAATCTACTATCACGATCCCAATAAGTATTTTCATTTTTTTGGACATGATCATCACATTTCTTCCATTTTTCTGCCGTAAACTCCGAAAACAATTTGGTCATTATGCTTATCTTTTCATCTAGTGAAGAATTGATATGGTTTTGGGCTACATTGTTTTTAATATCAGCCCAAACCAATTCAATGGGATTTAAATCAGGATGGTACGGCGGTAAACGGAGAACAGTATGGCCATGGGTTTTCAGCAGTTCGTCAATTCTGTACAGGAGTTCTTTTTGTGTATCATTGATAAGAAGGTGAGCTTTTGTCATGGTCTCTGAAAATTCAACATTGTGGCGCCGTAACCAGTCCTGCATTTCAATTTTGAGGCTAGCTATGGTTGGTTTCTTCTCAACCTGAACGCTGTGGTATGACGCGTTATCCATTACCACAACAGAATTCGGCAGCTACTTATCTTTTAATTTTTCATCCACCCACTTGTAAAAAGTAGACCCGTTCATGTCTCCATGATAGTCGCTAGTCTTAGCGTCTGATTTGAATATCGTTAATGCACCATCAACCAAGCCATTTCGACAGCCAGCGTGTAAAATTACTAAACGCCGTCCTTTCCTAATATTAGCATGAATTCCAGATTCAGACGATGATTGCCAACATTTACTCACATTATGAGTGGCGTTTATATACGTTTCATCGAGGAAATATATGTTGCGGTTTTGCATTCTGTAGTTTAGTGTAGGATTTGTGTCAGGTATTTTTTCCGCCACTCTGTAATGTTAGGCTGCTCTATAAGGAGATGTCTCTTTGATTTGCATTTTTTGAAACTATAACTCATTGTGTGTAAAAGCTTTCGAAGGTATTCTCGTCCACAATCCAGTATGCCATCTTTTCTCAAACTTGATAGTAACTTAAGGATACTTGGAACTTGTTTTTCGATTTCGTAAAACTGATGAATTTTTCTTCTGATAACTCCTAAATCAAAATCATCAACAACATTTAAGAGATTTATTTTAGATTTGAGAATTAAATTTTAATCGGCCCAAATTTTCCGTTGATGAATTACCCACCTTTACTATATTTCTTACGGTTTTTTCGCAATATCCCGTAGCATCCGCTACAAGTTTAGCAATGTTTGCATCACTTTTAAATTCAAAACTTTCTTTGTCTGCTTTTCTTTTCTTAAAATACTCGGCTACCTTAAAAATGATGTTCTTCACATCACGAGATAACGCACGACCCATCTTGCAATACTAATCACTTGTGCATCCGACACACAAAGTCCGCTACAAGTGACACTAGCTACCGCCGTAAGCGTTGGCGGCCGACTGACACAACGGAATGGTCGGTACTCTCCCCCGCCTCGCCGCGCACATACCTAAGGCGCGGTACAGCGGTTGTGGTCTAGGCTGCATATAGCGAAACTAATTTATTAAAATAATACGAGTATAGTTTAAAGTCGTGTGATCTAGTTTTCATCCTCACACATTGCGACCTGTGACGGTGCGCACTGTGCGGTATGAATGAAACTTCATCCCATGCACACTCAAGCTGTGAATGACCTCCCTGCTGCAGTTTTCCCAAGCGCCTACAATATGGGGTTCTTCAAGAGAGATCAGAAGTTTTCTTCATGGTCGGCAGCGCGAGTGCGACACCCCTGGTGTTGCATACGTCCATAGGCCTCGGTAACCGCTTCCCATCAGGTGGGCCGTGTACTTGTCTGCCAACTAAGTGGTATAAAAAAAATCTATTCTTTGAAGAGAGTGGAACTACTTCTATGAACTTTAACAGTTTTACCCTCTGTTACTTCGGTATTCGTATCGATGATGTCGGTTCCCGAGTCATACACATTTAAGCCCACCATTTTTGCTTTGCTACTTTGGCACCGCAAAGAATTTCCGGATACATTGAGCGATATTCAAGTGACTTACTATTAAGGAGATGTAACGCAGCGAGGCGCCGCGCGCCGCCACTGGCTACATGCTGCACAATTAATGTTTTAGTTAGTTGTTATGTGCTTAACATAATACTCAGACTGTAGCGTGGAGCCCTCGGCGCGGCGCGGCGCGGCTGTGCACAAACAATCGTGTTCGTCGCGGAATGTCGAGGGACGCTATGCCGTCTCTGGATATCAACATTTTACCATTTTTACGTTTTACGACAGTCGCCTAGGGAGGAACGTCAACGATTGCTGCATGCATTGAATGAGAGAGCACAAAGCCTGTGCAGTTTAATTGAATGAACATGCAAAGTACCTGTAAGTACCTATTTTTCAAGTTCGCCCAATCAAACTTCATTCATGAACGCCGTTTCGGTGCGTTGCGCCTCCCAGCAACAATAGTAACATGACATTCCTAGTTTTTCTACGCCATTCATTTATATTTTATATTTGACTTGTTTTGCGTGTTACGGAGCGACAGTCGTGTGATCTCTCAACGCCCTGGGTATTTTGGGTTCATAATATATTATTATTATTCAATGGATATGGGCCCCCTACTTGGTAGTAACAAAACGGTTTTCCCGAAAAAAGGTATCGCGGAAGATTAGCTACAAAGAGCTCCAACCGCGTACGTAGCGTCGCGCGAGTCGCTCGTGTCGCGGGCTGCGCGCAACTCTCGCGTTGTTTGTTCGTTACGCGGCGCGTTCGTTCTAATTGGATTGCGGTTACAAGACGACTGAATTACATTCGATTACAGGATTTGTTAAATTAGCTTTGTTTAAGTAACGTTGACGTTAAGGGTACTGCACGTACTTCATGAATATATACGGAATATGTGTTAATAGAACAGAACACAACGCTTTGATATTCGTAATAGCCGATAGTGTAATACCCTACCAGTTCGTGCCCAAGCGTACTCCTTAGTCGGAAGTGAAAAGATGAATGTGCTCTCAGAATGCTTGCCACGAGTGGACGTGTGCGTGCCTCACCCGCAGGTGTAGGTATGCAGGTGTGCTGGTGTACAGCGACACGTCCCGCTAACGATAGTTCGCCGCCAGTTGCCGCCTCACGCGACAACTTTGCACATCCGTCACACGCGCGTGTCGCGCGGGCGCTCTGAACGATGTTTAAGTAGTTACGGAGAGAGAGCGCACCGTGGCACTTGCTAACCGATGTACAGTCGACAAGAGAGAGACATTCACACATTTTCAAATAAAGTTGTATATTAAAGTGCAACCGTATCTCCTTTGTCCACTGTACATACTAGTGGTAATCTCATTTAATATCTTGTACAGTTATTCTAGTAGATAACTATGTTATCTCTCGTAGAAAAATAGAAAGAGTGTCATTGGGTAACGTAAATATATATATTTTGTTATATAAATAATACACGCCAACTTGAGTTCATATCGCCTGATGGTAAGCTAAAGCCAAAGTCTCAAAAGAAAGAAAGAGGGTTACCATTACAGATACTAAGTAATGTTATCGGCCTCATCAGATGTTTTTTCACGCCCGCTTAAAGGACTACAATTTATATTATATAGTCAACAGTGAACAGAATACAATGAAGCTAAATGTTTAATGTTCAAATATTAAAAATAGTAATGAGAGCAAGCTAAGCGGGCCTATCCCACAACCTGAACTTTCTGTGGTACTACACTGGTACACTGAAAAACTATCACATCTATAGATTTGTGCTTTAACGAAATAATTTAACTTCATATTTAGGTTTACAACTCGTGCGCATTAGCATGGACGGCTGCTGCTCGGACTGCATGAACATAAACGCTGGTGTCCCACAAGGCTCCGTGCATATCAATGACATGCTGTCTGATGGCTCCATTCATTGTTATGCGGACGACAGTACCGGAGACACGTGTTACACGGGCCGTGCAAATATCCCTCAGTCCGAGGTGGAGAAGAGTCGCGAACAACTTGTGTCTGAAATTGAGACTACTCTCTCTGGAGTATCCGATTGGGGACGACTAAATCTAGTCCAATTCAACCCCACTAAGACACAAGTATGTGTATTCACCGCTAAGAAAACCCCGTTCATTGTAGCGCCGCAATTCCTGGGCACACCGCTTACCAGATGGTATCATGAATGGAGAGGAGATCCCCGAGTATCGGGATCCTTGGTGTCGATATCTCCAGTGACGTCCAATACCGAAGTCATTTGCAGGACAAGGTTAAGTTGGCATCAAGAAAACTCGGAGTGCTCAACAGGGCGAAGCAGTACTTCACTGCGGGGCAGCAACTCCTTCTTTATAAAGCACAGGTCCGGCCTCACATGGAGTACTGCTGTCACCTTTTTGCTGGAGCACCTGCATACCAGCTTGACCCCTTCGACTCAGTGCAAAGACGGGCATTGAGGCTGGTTGACAATCCCATACTCACAGGTAGTGTGGAACCTCTTAGCCTTAGGAGGGATTTTGCCTCACTGTGTGTGTTCTACCGCCTATACAATGGTTTGTGCTCAAATGAATTGTTTGACATGATGCCCGTAGTTACATTCTATCATCGCACCTCTCGCCATAGGCAGGGAATTCATCCTCACACATTGCGACCTGAGACAGTGCGCACTGTGCGGTATGAAAGAAACTTCATCCCACGCACACTCAAGCTGTGGAATGACCTCCCTGCTGCGGTTTTCCCAAGCGCCTACAATATGGGGTTCTTCAAGAGGGGCATCAGAAGGTTTCTTCATGGTCGGCAGCGCGAATGTGACACCCCTGGTGTTGCATACGTCCATAGGCCACGGTAACCGCTTCCCATCAGGTGGGCCGTGTGCTTGTCTGCCAAATAAGTGGTATAAAAAAAAAAAAAAAATGGAGCCTTGCGTCACAAACGTAACATTAACAAACCTCCAATAACAAATAACTACGAAACTCAAACTAAGGCAAACGCACAACGGTCACAGTGCTGCGGATGCTGCTGGTCTCGAAGGGCGAGAGCGAGGCCTCGTGACACAAGAGGAGGGTAGTTTTCGAGCCAGGTGGTATTTATTTATTCGCACGAATTAAAGATTTCTATTTAATTTTATAACCACTATAATACTCAGTTTTTTGCTAGTATAATAGCTATAACTATTTCTTTAATTACGACAAAATGTAATTATGGATTACATAAATATAATGATGAATTCTGAAGAGCAATAGTCGGTGGCTCAGGGAAAAAGAATGTACCACTAAATATATATATATATATATAAAGGCCTTTATACACGAGGTACAAAAAAGGATAGACTTATGTATTCGTGAAAATGGAAATCATTTTGAGCAATTTATTTCATAAACCAATTTCTTAAATGTTTAAATGATTTTTTTTTATTTAAAAAAGTTCAAAACTTTACCTGACCTATGAGTTTCGAGTTGATTTATCATATTTCCGTACGAAATGTATGGGTAACGTTTTTGGCGATTTCTGTCTTTCCTAGTACTGAAAGCTAAAATGGTCTCATAGAGTTTTTTGATCCCCACATGAAAAAGAATCGATTGGCATAAAAAAAAAATTTTGGACTTTTTGCATTTTTTTTGCCAACTGTAAGTTTTTTACAAAATCTGTGAATGCAGTTCAAAATATGTCAAAAAGTTAGGGAAGGTCTTCTAAGAACGTTTTGCTGTAACTGCAACGGTTAAGGTACTTGCCCTTACTGCCTCGTTTCAAAAATACACCACAAGTCATTGTATAAAGGTATTATGTATATTCGGTCTGGTATTATGTATATTTATATATATATATATATATATATATATATATATATATATATATATATATATGTAAGATGTTTTAATCAGTATCATATCAGTAGTCGACGTCAAATTTCATTTAAACGTTAAATGGTGATATTCAAATTAAATATTTCTAGCTGAATTTGTGCGTCCGTTCACTCTTCAATCTTTCTTGCACACTGAATACCTGCGTATACCTACTAAACACTGCATGCACATTCCTGCCTCCATCCGAATGTATGTTTAAATCAATTCCGTATAATGCTCTGCATATATCATAATGATTATAATAACTAAATTACATCCATCTACTATTGAATTGAGATTGGTTCCGTATAACTGAATTAGTTCGTCCGTTCACTCTTAAATCTTTCTTGCACACTGAATATCTCCGTATACGTTCAAAACACTGCATGCACATTCCCGCCTCCATCCAACTGCATGTTGAAATCAATTCCGTATAATGCTCTGCATATATCATAATGATTTAATAACTACATGACATCTATCTACTATTGAATTCAGATTGGTTCCGAATACTGTTTTTGAATTATTGTATCCAGCTTATCAGCCAAGAGGCTTCCATCTATATAAGGGCTTATAAAGACTCCAGGCACAGATATTAAATAACTAATAGTTAGCATACAAAAATGACAATACCTATAATGACATTCGGCGCGTGGAACGTGAGAACGCTTGTTGATCGCGATGGCAACGCCTGCCCTGAACGCAAAACTGCCATAGTAGCTCGGGAACTTCATCGATATAACGTGGATTGCCTTGCCGATGAAGGAGAGCTGATAGAAGAAGGTGGCGGCTATACTTTCTTTTGGAAAGGTACCACAGCTTCCGAACCGCGACGTTCAGGCGTAGGGTTTGCCATCAAGAATCACATAGCTAAGCGACTTGAGGAGCACCCTATGCATTCTTCAGACCGCGTTACCACACTGCGCCTTCACGGACAAAGACAATTACCTTAATGTCATCAGTGTCTATGCCCCTACGCTAGACAAGGCTGATGACATCAAAGATAAATTCTACGAGGAACTATCTCAATGCTTTGACAGCATAAACGCCAGAGAGCAGGTTATATTGCTAGGCAATTTCAATGCCAGAGTTGGACGGGACAATGAGGCTTGGCCTGGAGTCTTGGGTAGACACGGAGTCGGCAACATGAACAGCAATGGTCAGTTGCTACTCAGTCTTTGTGCTCATTTTGAGCTTGCAATATCGAACACAATGTTCAGACTTGCCGCTAAGCACAAGACAACGTGGATGCATCCTCGATCCGAAACACTGGCACTTGATTGATTATACTTGTCAGGCAGAGAGATACTGGTCAAGTCCAAGTCCAACGTAGATCGATCATCTGATTTACAAAATGTGAGTCTAATACCTCAACTCCCTCTTTCCATTGAGCTGGATGAGCCCCTGTCATATGATGAGGTTGTCTCTGCTATCAGGCAGCAACAGAAGCGAGCGGTTGGTATTGACCTTATACCGGGAGAGCTGTTATAATACGGCGGCGGGGAGTTGTAGATGTTGGTTTGGAAACTTTTTGCTCGTATGTGGGAGGAAGAGCGAGTCCCGGAAGACTTTAAAGTGTCTCGCATTTGTACCTTTATTTGTATTTTTATTTGGAGGAAGGACATGACGGTATCTCCCGTCCAAAATTGAGCTGTCCGTCTGGGTAAGTACCTCCGCCCTACAGAATACCCCGGTTATAATAACCTTGTGTTGTGTTCCCGGCGGTGAGTAGGGTAGCCAGAGCCCACTGGAGAGGTTCTGTGCTGTCAGTAGGAAGACCAAAGGCTTAAATTGACCCCACTGACTGGTGGGGGCGTGAAATGTTGGCGCGGTGGTCAGGGAGACTCGGTGAAACGGTTATCCGCTGGCCGCCCGCAGGCTGTACGGTTTCCGAACCTGGGGATTACTTAATCTCCGCCTCAGGAGGCTGAACCAGCAGCCTGTGTAAAGTTCCCGGTGCTGTAGCCATGCCGGAGGAGGAGACCGGAGTGGACCTGGCTTCAGTATCTGAGAGGGGACCGGGGGCCCTTCCGCCCATCGCGCCAGCCAGTCACACAACCCCAACTTGTCTGTGGGCTCTGGTTGTATGTGGCTGGGGTCTCCTAGGACTGATTTTGCGGGAAGGGCTGCTCACGACTTCGCTCTAACTTATGGGCTCTCTCAACTGGTGCATTCTATCACTAGAACACCAGAAATTGAGACCCACAGAAGCTCTATACTGGACCTTCTGCTGACTACGCGCCCGGATGAATACCCTTAAGGGTGGAAGCACCTCTCGGTAATTCGGACCACAGCCTCGTCCGGGCGCAAGTGTCACTCGCGCGGCCTGAACCACCGCGGCCACCTCAGTGGCGGCATGTGTGGCACTACAAGTCGGCAGACTGGGACGGACTGCGAGAATTCTTCGCGTCGTACCCGTGGAGGCAGCTTTACTTCTCTTCTGATGATCCAAGCTCCTGTGCAACAGCAGTCGCTGACGCGATTCTAGTGGGTATGGAATGTTACGTCCCCAACCGCTGGGTCGCGACAGGAGCGAGCAAACGCCCGTGGTTTAATAGGCCTTGCAGGGAAGCTAGAGACCGCAAGCAATCTGCATACAAGGCTTGGACCACGGCTCTTGCCAATAAGGATCCGAACATCGCTGAGGTGAAGCGGAAGTTGAATGCTGCTTCAAGGTCCAGTAATAAGGCAACGTCTAGAGCAAAATTTGAGTTTTGCTTGCGCGCTACCCATCTGGCAGTCGTGCATTTTGGTCGCTCGCTAAAGCTGCTGAGGGAAACTTCTGCCAGGCTTGCCTTCCGCCGCTGCAAAAGTCCGACGGTAGTCTGGCCCATGGCGCTAAGGAGAAGGCCGATCTTTTGGGTAATCTCTTTGCGTCAAACTCGACTATGAACGACGGGAACGCCGAACCACCCATCATCCCCAGCTGTGGTGCTTCGATGACCTAAATTAAAATCACACAACGGGTGGTCCGGCACGAGCTTAAGTCCCTAGATGTTCGGAAGTCGAGTAGGCCGGACGGCATACCGGCGATTGTGCTTAAGCACTGTGCCCCCGAGCTGTGCCCTGTACTTACACGACTTTTCGCACTCTCATACTCCGCAAGGCAGGTCCCGGCCTCGTGGAAGACTGCATTCGTGCACCCTGTACTGAGGTACGGATCTGTCCTGTCACCTTTCTTAGGAAAGGTGACAGGACAGATCCGACCAATTACAGGCCTATCGCTATAACCTCCCTTCTCTCGAAGGTTATGGAGCGTGTTATTAATAGACAACTCCTGAGGTACCTTGAAGGAAACGATCTACTGAGCAACCGACAGTACGGTTTTCGCCACCGTCGCTCTACCGGTGACCTTCTTGTGTATCTCACAAACCGGTGGGCGCAAGCCATCGAAAGTCGAGGTGAGGCACTAGCGGTCAGCCTCGATGTAGCGAAGGCCTTCGATCGGGTCTGGCACAAAGGTCTTCTTACGAAGTTGCCATATTATGGACTCTTCGAAGGATTGTGCGAATGGATCTCCAGCTTTTTGTCCAACAGAAGCATCCAAGCCGTCGTCGACGGCAGCTGCTCGGACCGCATGAACATAAACGCTGGTGTCCCACAAGGCTCCGTGTTGTCTCCGACGCTGTTTCTGCTGCATATCAATGACATGCTGTCTGATGGCTCCATTCATTGTTATGCGGGCGACAGTACCGGGGACACGTGTTACACGGGCCGTGCAAATATCCCTCAGTCCGAGGTGGAGAAGAGTCGCGAACAACTTGTGTCTGAAATCGAGACTACTCTCTCTGGAATATCCGATTGGGGACGACTAAACCTAGTCCAAGTCAACCCCACTAAGACACAAGTATGTGTATTCACCGCTAAGATAACCCCATTCATTGTAGCGCCGCAATTCCTGGGCACACCGCTTACCATCTCCCTGAGTATAGGGATAATTGGTGTCGATATCTCCAGTGACGTCCAATACCGAAGTCATTTGCAGGACAAGGTTAACTTGGCATCAAGAAAGCTCGGAGTGCTCAACAGGGCGAAGCAGTATTTCACTGCGGGGCAGCAACTCCTTCTTTATAAAGCACAGGTCCGGCCTCACATGGAGTACTGCTGTCACCTTTTTGCTGGAGCACCTGCATACCAACTTGACCCCTTCGACTCGTTGCACGTTTTGGTCGGTTCGAGCCCGACATAACCTCTCTCACCGGTTCCGGTGGAGAGGTATCCGTGGGGATTTTGCGCACGAAAAAAAAAGAAAAAAGATAAACCTCCAACTCAATTCTTTTTTATCCCTACGTTCGTCTCAGTCGCATCCGAAGCTTTCACCTCGGAGTTTGGGGTCCACTTTACCAGTCTTAATACAGATTTGGCTGAACTTTTTGCTGGAGCACCTGCATACCAGCTTGACCCCTTCGACTCAGTGCAAATACGGGCATTGAGGCTGGTTGACAATCCCATACTCACAGGTAGAGTGGAACCTCTTAGCCTTAGGAGGGATTTTGCCTCATTGTGTGTGTTCTGCCGCCTATACAATGGTTTGTGCTCAGATGAATTGTTAGACATGATGCCCGTAGCTACATTGTATCATCGCACCTCTCGCCATAGGCAGGGAATTCATCCCCACACATTGCGACCTGAGACGGTGCGCACTGTGCGGTATGAAAGAAACTTCATCCGACGCACACTCAAGCTGTGGAATGACCTCCCTGCTGCGGTTTTCCCAAGTGCCTACAATATGGAGTTCTTCAAGAGGGGCATCAGAAGGTTTCCCTATGGTCGGCAGCGCGAGTGTGACACCCCTGGTGTTGCATACGTCCATAGGCCACGGTAACCGCTTCCCATCAGGTGGGCCGGGTGCTTGTCTGCCAACTAAGTGGTATAAATAATTTAAAAAAAACCCTCTACAAAAACAAGGGTGACCGTTCCGACTGCAACTCTAACCGCGGTATTTCGCTTTTGTCAGCCCTGGGAAAGGCCTTGGCCAGAGTCCTTTTAAACCGCTTAAAAGCTCTGTCTGAAAAGATACTGCCAGAAACCCAGTTTGGCTTCCGACCTGAACGAACCACCTCTGAAGCAATCTTTTCTGTGCGTCAACTGCAAGAAAATAGCAGAGAACAGGGTCGTCCGCTTTATCTCCGCTGTGTTGACCTGGAGAAGGCATTCGACAGTGTGCCTCGGGAAGCTCTCTGGATGATGCTTGGGAAGCTAGGGTGCACGGAGAAGTTTGTGAGACTTCTTAGACTCCTGCATAACGACATGCAATGCTGCGTCGGTGTCGATGGCGATGTGGGGTGAAACAAGGGTGTGTTCTAGCGCCCACACTGTTCGCCAAGTACTTTGCAGTAGTAGTCAGTGATGTTTTACGAACTCTTTCTGAGGGAGTACGCATCCGCTTCCGCACAGATGGCGGAGGATGGTCTTATCAATTTGGCCAGACTTAAGGCGCGCACTTAGGTCTCCCCATACAATGATTACAAAAATCATGTATGCTTATGCTTTGTGGCAGAATCCCCTGATGGCCTGCAACAGCTAATGTCCAGTTGTCACCAAGCTTGCTGCAAGTTCGACCTTAAAATCAGCGTCAAGAAGACGGAGGTGATGTCTCTGGACACACATGGTCACGAGACACTGTCTATACAGCTAGGTCAGGACATGCTCAAGCAGGTTGACCAGTTTTATATCTATCTGGGGAGTACTATAACATCCAAGTGTGACCTTGATGATGAGATCGGCAGCAGGATCTATGCCGCAGCTGCGATATTTGGGAAGCTGCATTCCAAGGTTTTCTGCTCAAATGACCTTAAGCTGGCCACCAAAATATCTGTTTACATGGCAGTTGTGCTGTCAAACCTCTTATATTCCTCTGAGATGTGGTGTGTGTATCGGCACCACAAACGTACTCTGGATCGTTTCCACCTCAAGTACCTACAGTCTATCTTTAAAGGGTAAGTTGGGCTCGCCTAACTGTAGCTTATGTAACGTCAATCAATTACATTTTGATGAAGTGTGTCCGGAATGAGGCTCAAAGAAAGCAATTATATTGTTACGTGCACAGGGTACAAATAAATGCCGTGTACTCAACGAAGGAATTTATTAGCTCACCACAAACTAGACAATTAAATCACTAGTGCACACAGTACTCTTCAACAGTTCCAGTCGCTCAGTAGTTCACAGTAGTCCACAGTCGTTGCTCAGGTCACAGGTATAATCTTCTTCGGTTGCTTAAGCTCGCTGTGTTTGTTAGCGATCTCAAAGACAGAATGAATGGTGTCGCTATGCGAGCGTGTTCATATACCTCTCAATTAGGAGGGTCGAATCATCTACAAAATACGCGAGCGATAACTATCCACTCTCTTTTGAAGTTTGCCGCCGTCACTGAACTTTCGAGTTCATTCTCGATATTTACCTATTGTTTTCATTTATTCAAAAGAGTAGGTACTCGTAGGTAGGTTGTGACTTTGTGTTGACAATTCTAGATTTTTCTATACCAATCGGTAGAGTACCTCGTCACTAACAATGCGTTTTTATTTCTTGAAGATCCGGTTATTAGTTTTCGAGATATCGACGTCTGTCGTAACAATATGGTAACGGTAATAACAATATGGGCCTATGTAACAGTATCCTCGCTAGTCCAACTTCTGAGGAGCCGAAAAAATTGTATTCCTTAGCTAAGATTTGCTGTATAGATCATTGATTGAACACCATGTATTCAACAATTCCAATGAGGGCGACATAGTCACGCTATGACTAAGACCTCAATCCTCAATAACAACTGAAGATTAAAAAAAAACTATCTATAGGTAATAATAGATCAAATATATAACCACTTTTAATGCTTTCACTTTGGTGACAAACTTACATCACGGCCCGCACATGTCTGTTTGTTTAAAAACTTCGGCACGCGAGCGCGCTGAAGCCCGCCGCCCGCCCCGCCGTCCCTCGTGAACCCCGAATAGACCCCTCAGACACCGTACCTAGTGCCCGTTTAAGGATATTTAAGAGACGCAAGATAGTTGTCACGAAAACATGATAAAAACTTTACAAATTAAGTACGATATTCAATGGACACAATAAGATCGGTGAACTGAACTCAAAGTATACGTGGTAAAGTATACGCTGAACACTAGTGCCCTCCAAATTTCAGTCGGACGACGGCCGAACTATATTATACGATATAAGGCATTGTAGTGATGGAATTACGTCCATGCCAATTTTTCGCCCTAGCATTCTATTGATCATAAGGAACATTTGGGCTGAAAATGAGGGTCGGTTAATCTTGCGTCCGTATTTCGGACGCACAAAGTCAGTCGGACGCGGCATCATCGGTAAATAACGCCATGTAGGACGCAACATGTCCTTCAAGATTTATATATATATATATATATATATATAATATATAATATATATATATATTTATATATATATATATATATATATATAAATATACATAATACCTTTATACAATGACTTGTGGAACTTAACACTCAATACTCGAAAGACAATCCGTACGATATCTAATAATAGACGTCTGTGCCTGACTAGACCAAATAATCTGACTGAAGTTTACGCGAATATCACTCACTGGAACAAAACTACTTATTAACGGAGTTTATCGCGATTTATTTGGTATTATTTACAGTTAGCCCGACCATAGTCATCTGCGCTTCATATTTATCATTATTTATTAGTCAAATGAAACATTTATTCAATAAATTCAGTTTACATTGCACAATGTATAGCACAGTGCATATATCCTAATTAGTTAAATAGTTAGCGTTTACAGTTAAACATATGTATCATTCATCATTCCCGGTACCGCTGTCGAACATTGTCCTCGTCATCAGCCATTCTCTTGGCACGGCCTTCCTTTAACACTCTTCTTTATCCCAGCGTCAATCCCAGTCGGACCCGAGATTTTCCCCTTGTAGTCTGGGGTCTACTTACCAGTCAAACTGCGGATTTGGCTGAACTTCAATATTTTCCGTGAAGCGACTGATACCAAGCGAAAAATATTTAGACTGAGCGGGGATCGAATCTGCGTCTCCTGCGTAGAGGTATTCACTACCACCATGCCACAGAGGTTGTCTTTAACACTAAAATATACCAATACTAGTATAAATAATATATTATAAGTACCTAGTTAACTTTGAGCTGTTTATTGACTACTTGTCATTGCATTGTTTGAAACGAGTAGCGCTGTGTTGATCTGGCTCGGCTTCAAAAAACTCCATTCATTAAAATTTCTCAGTTGATTGATACGCGAAGTAAAATATTTCGTTCAAACTCCACTGTGACTAAACACAAAGCCTTGTTATATTCGCATGTTTTATTCCAACCCGCTGTGTGTGAGTGTGGAGTGCCATTCCTCCGTCCTCCACCGTTGCACAGCAGGAGCAACTCATTCTCATAAGGTATGTAGGCCTAATGGCCGCCGACGATGCGCCACGCACCTCTTGTTTAGTGAGATTAAAGGCTTCCGCCCGCACTTAGCACCACTCGAGGTTTCATCTGAGTTTCCGAACGACAAGCGCAAGGATCGTGCGAGGAGTGCTTAATTCTATAAACAGTGATTATGCGCCATAATCCTTGTATTGTGCGACAATAGACGCGCGTATATTGTGCGCGTGAATAGTCCACAATCCCATTTGATACAGAGACGCGCAATTTATGAGCAAGATGAGCGAGATGAAGGACGCGCGCGAACAATGGCAGCCTCTGTCTGGGCGATTTATTTATATTGATAACATATAACGGTACGTATTCGAAGTGCTCGACCTCACCGACATCACTATAGGCTGCCTTGTTTCTTTCCCGCTCTTAGCTTCTATTGGACGAGAGCTCAACAAAATTAAAAAATATAAAAGCCTCCGTCACTTAAAACATCACCAAAAAAGTAGAAGATAAATTGTATCGGGGTACCCTAACAGGTAAGACACTCCGTCTTATCATCAGAACGAGCCAAGGTATCTCGAGATGGTAAAACTTGAATCAAAACATTACTAGGTTTATTTTCGTGGTCGTATGTCACTTTTCACTAGAATGGGAATTGGCACAGACGAACATATAACCTCCTCGATGTAGAACTCGGTTAAAAACATTTATAGGGTTAAGACAGGAAAGAAATAAAGTCTAAGAGACATGATACTTTTCACGGAGTTAGCTCGTGCGCGCGCCAGTGGCACAAGCTACTTTACACCAGCCGGCCAGAAAATGGGAGTTATGGAAACCGAAAGACCTGGAAAAGGACACACCAAACCTAAGTTTAGTTTCCGTCCTGGCGGTATGTATGGTGCCAGTGACCACTCGCACCACCGGAGATGTTAATGAAAATACCAAATGCTCGCTCCATCGACCGTGAACTACTACAGGAGTTCATCGTGGATGATATATATACTCATGTAGTCGCGGGCCTCTCTCCTTCGTTAAAGAGAATGTCCACTGTCCATGTACCTATTGCAGGTAGCGCCAGACAGAATGGCCTGTGTATTGTGTGGCTGAACCAGCGATCGATAAACGCAATGTTTCCGCCCTGAATCAACCGCCTCGCCTCGCGCTGTGTGCAGCCGCGGAACAAATCAAACTAGAGTTTAATAGAGCGCCCCTGTGCCCCGCCGACCGTATATTGTTTGTGAGTTAATGCGTTTACATTTTTGACAAATTTAACACTATATAGCTTTGCCTACTTGTATAAACAAACTTAGAAGTGTAAACGCCTTATTGAAGATACTAAACACCGGCACATGGATGTTTAGTACGTTACTGAGCACTGTCGAACGAACAGACTTTCGAACAAAGGTTCAGTAATGCACAGTAGGGATCCGGTGTCGGCCAAAAGGTGTTACCTTCAATATTAATGAAACAATCTACCTGTAAAAAAGCACCAATGTACCTACAAGAGTGTCGGCATATCGTTACTAATAATCATTTCCATAATCAATGTCAAAATGGGAAATCAGTAATTTTCTAAAAAATAAATAGTTATAGTAACATTTAATTGTTTCCACAGAATTTACACAATCATGTACTTAATTCTATTACGTTAAACTAAGTGACTGTTTAGTGTTAACACGCGCCGCGCCGCCGCCTCGTCACACCCAACGTGCCTCATCGCCTGGCACTTAAACCATGCAATTAACGGTAGTTAACAGTAACGTGAAGGTCTCGGCACGACTCGCGCGCGGTACGGGTGCGGCACGACGCGGGCACACGGCACGCTGTGTACTTTGGCGGATTTTAATATAGACCTTTAATTAATTTCAGCCTTTGGAGAGATTCTTGCGAACGCTCTACACCACACAAGGGGTATTATACCTCGGGAACTTTTTGAAGATAAATCGTGAGAGTAACGATTTGTTGTGATTATTTTCTTAGAGCATTCTGTTATCAGCTGATGTTGTATTAAAAACAACTAGTTTAGGTTCCGCTCATAACAATGCAAATTGCGCTGGACGCTCTCGCGCCTCGGCTTTTCTGTAAAGTATCTCATTACTGTCAAGAGGTTACAATCTCGTTACACGGCACCGAATAAATACTTTTATTCACAGCTTAATCCCTTCGCAATATGGCATCGTCACCGCGTCGCGGGGCGAAACTTGGAAAATTAATGACGGAAATTTCACAAAGTTAAATTTTTACAGTGAACCAAGTTAGACGGCGTCGTGAACCCGGGCTATTGTTATACATGCAATTGTTATCATAAAGTTAGGCGGCTTAGTTCCAGGTGGTTCCAGTGCCTGTACGCATATCCATCTTTTTATTACTTTGTTTGATCGAACGCGCTAATCTCCGGAACCACCGGTTCGAATTGAAAAATCTTTTATTGTTGAATAGTTCATTTATTGATAGAGGTTATAGGCTATATAATATCACGCTACTACAAAAGGGAGCGGAGCAGTGATCATAAATGTCAACTAATCTGTCAGATTTCCATACATCTATTAAAGAATAAAGATTTGTATTTATGCTTTTGAAAAAACTCAAAAAAAACTGCACCGATTTCAAAAATTATTTTCCCATTAGAAAAGCTGCATTATTCTAAAAACATAAATAAAAAAATATATTAGGCAGATATTAACTAATTTTTACAGGAATATAAAATAGAATACAAAAGGTCCAAGCATTGCAAAAGTCCTCCCCATCGATGTCGACTGGTAATGTGCCCAAAAGCCTGGCGGCATTGCCCCGTTGGATGGCAATGCTAATCTGTTGTACGAAAAAGAGGCCAGCCCTTTGGTCGCGCGAAGCATCGACCAGCCTCTTTGCTATTTCTCTATAAAGCGACCGTGCGCTCGGACCCCACGAACCCAGTGTTTCGACCCCAGACGGCTCTAATATATAATTGTTGATTTTATTATCATATTTTCATACAAATTAAATTACATTGTATATTAAATTTCTTATCTTTTATCGCAGGTTTATAAGTGCCCGGTTAAAGAGGTGGAAGAGGTTATGTCGGACTCGAACTGACCAAAACGCACGCCGCCTGTGGGTCGTTTCTGGTTGCCGAAGGTGAGGTTAACAGCCATATCCCTCGCACCCCGTCGAGTCGTCGTCTCCACACCCGAGGAGAGGGCCATCTCTCTTGATCTCGCCCTCTCCTTGGGTATGGGGACCACAGAGTCCCCAACTCGTCCCCAGAAATGGGGATGCTGCGAGCCACCTGTAATTTATTCAACGACTCGTAACTAGGTACTTAATATTCCGAAGCGTCCCGGGTTCGGTCGAGTGCCGTGTAAATTCAATTATTGGACAAACATTTGAACTGCCACACCACCTCATGTTCAGGAGTGACCTTCGCTCTCGGTGGCTAATTGAGTCCTTTAATACACAGTTCAGAATAATTATGTTGAACACATACTACGTACGTGCCAATAACAAAACGTATCTATAGTATGTGACCTAAGCTAACGCGGTGGCGCGACGCGCCGGCCGTCACACAGTGATTGTTGATTTGCTCACAGTCCGCTCGCCTGCTTACATTGGAGACAGCTGTGGAAGTATGTTGTACCGTGATTATTTCGGAGTAAGTCATACTTGCAAGGTGTTTCACTCTGACATGAGGCTGTTTTGCGCACCGCAGACCAAGTAGTGGCACTTATGTATGGAACTCCACTTTCCATGTGGCTCAGGGCACGTGCGCTCCCTTATTCAATTGTTATAAAATTTTGAAAGAGCTTCATTTTAGAGCAAGTCGAGCGGGGCCTATCCAAACTCCGTGCACAAACAGGTGTGCTACATATAGCGAGGTTGGTCTCATTCGTTCAGCTCCGCTCATCGCTCATCGCTCAGCGCGCCGCCGCCGCTCCACCAACGAAGTGTACGTACCTCCGTTTGTTTGAGATTAGCTATTTACTTTTATCTGTTTATTACGCGACACGGTTTAATTTCCTACGTGATATGATTTTATCCGTGCGTCCATGATGTACCTACAGATCCACCAGCGAGCACAGCGTGCGGCGTCGCGTCGCCCCCGCCCGCCGCCGCCGGCAGGTCGCACGTACACTCGCTGTTCAGCCTCGCGCCACGTAATGAGGGTCGCGGCTTCATTTTAAGTGCGTTGTGTTCGTTTAGCATAAATTAATCGGTTGGAACATGCTTCGCATGTCTGAGTACACGTTATACTCTGTTGTGTTGTCTTTCAGAAATTGCATTCTTACTCTAAGACTCATTGTCAACTATCAACCCACTCTAAAAATATATCTATTTAATTGTAAGAATATTAAGACATAACGAAATATACCTTTAAAATTAATTTATTTGCACTATTTTTAACACGATTTTTTACATTTTAGCATGTTAAGGTTTGGCTTATTACTGTAAATGAAATGGTCTGTCACAATGTCACTATAAGACCATCATTAGTATTATAGACTTATAACTCTGTCGTTATTGGATTACTTCGTTTGTTGGGACCTCCCTATCCACAGTTAAAACCGTCTTTTATTCAGTCGCATGTTGACGTCACATCACTATTAGTCAGTGGTATCGTATAACTTAAAAAGACGGTACCACCAGGGGTATGACCAGTGGTACTGTGGATCTGAAATGGTGCAAATGAATATCGCATCTATCTCAGTCCACGCTGCTTTAACTCATGTACAATGTTTAACAAAATTAATTTGAAATTTAATAAAGAATCTAAAAATTTATTAATTTTGCGTTCTTTCAATTGTTAATATTTTGACCTATTTTGGGAATTAAAATTAATGAAAAGTCATAGTAACTAACCCGAAACTATTTTAACATTAAAAAAAAACTAAGAAATTAAGCAGTATTGGTGAGAATCCGATGACTCAGGACAGGGTAGTGTCCTGAGTCATCGGATTCTCACCATTTCTCTTCTTGCGTTCGTAGGCCTCTCGTAGCCGCCGCGTAGACTCCCCGTAGACGTGTCGTAGACCCGTAGACAATTGAACCGGAATGCAGATAAGAGTGACATAATAGTAGTAACCAACCATCGACCACGTCCCATAGCAAATATACGGTGAATCGGCGCAGCGGGTTATGCCGCAACAGCCGCTTATTAAATTCGAGATACAAGCTATGGAAAAAATTACCGGTTTTTATCTCGTATTTAAAGGAGAATAGTAATCCTCATACAAATTGGGGCCTGATAAATGTAACGCTCAAATTCAGGCAATAATACAAACATACTGAAAGGTTTGTTAAACATAATTTCTAATCTAATATAGTCCAATAACATACGAGAATGTACACTGTCGCAGGTGTAAAATCTAAACTTAAAATATATTGTTTAGGCTCATTGTAGGTGGAAGGAGATTTATAATTCACATTTCTTGTTTGTTTTGGATATTGTCAATTTGTCATTATTGGCGAATGTTGAGTGGGTATTATGTGGTGAGTATGTTAAATAATGACAACTGTCAATAGCACAGGTATGAACCTTAGTGGTTTTCTGAGCTGTTACTATTGATCTTGTATTGTTTTTGTATTAACACGATAATTGCGATCGTCAGCCATGTGCAAATCTGCTAAATCATACCTACATTGCTTATGTTATCTATAGTTGTTATAATATAAAAAATCATATTGATTACTCAATCGAAATGTGGGAAATTATTATGATAGATGTAATATCCTATACAAATGGTATTCACCTCCTGGAGGCCATCCTGATACGTTTTTCATGAAAATTATATAATTTTCATGAAAAACATTTATTCATCATTTATGAGTCATGCATATTTACGCATAACTCATAAATGCACCTGGTAGCCAACTTGTCGTCAACATACATTACAAGAGTTAGTATCGATGGAGAGAATAGGTAGGTGTCTAAAACAGTTTTCTAGTCTAACTTTTTTTTTATACCACTTGGTTGGCAGACAAGCACACGGCCCACCTGATGCAAAGTGGTTACCGTGGCCTATGGACGTTTGTAACACCAGAGGAGTCACAGTCGCGCTGCCAACCCTATAAGTGCTGAGTTTCTGTGCCGTCAGTATAGAAGAAAAAGCAGGACAAGCCTTTAGTCTTCCCACTGATAGCACAAATTCTCCAGTGAGCTCTGGCTACCCTACTCACCGCTGGGAACACAACACGAAGTTATTATAGCCGCGGTATTCTGTAGGGCGGAGGTACTTCCCCAGTCGGACTGCTCAATTGGGCGGAAATACCGCCGTGTCCTACCTCCTAAAAAACTTACTAGCCTTACTAGACTGTCATCTGGTGCCACCAATTGGACAATATCGAAGTTCTGTAGTTAGGCTAGTCGGACTTT
>CAVLEM010000021.1:0-71663 GCA_963662185.1 Eilema griseolum | reverse complement strand
ATTTATATTAAAATCTTCACAAACATTCATATCTATCTATCTATCTATCTTAATTATTATATCTATATAATATATAATAGTATATGAGTACCTATAATATATTGTAAAATCGGCTTCATTCGCGTGGGTCTCTTATCCTATTCAACTGATTACAATCATACAATTAAGTCTGACCAAAACATTTCTAACAAAAAACCGCATCAAGTTCCGTTCAGTAGTTTTTGCTTCCATTGCAAATAAACATTTCTAATTTACAATTTTTTTATACCATTTAGGTGGAGGACAAGCACACGGCCCACCCGATGGAAAGTGGTCACCGTGGCCTATGGACGTGTGTAATACTAGAAGAGTCACACTCGCGCTGCCGACCCTGTAAGCATAGAGTTTCTGTGCCATTATTGTAGAAGACAAAGCAGGGTAAGCCTTTAGTCTTCCCACTGACAGCTTCTCCAGTGAGCTCTGGTTAAATAGATGTTATTTAAAAATCGATAAAATTTTATAAAAAAAATCTGCATGTTGGATTTCACATTGTAAAAAGTGGGTTTGTGGAATCGAATTCTAGCGCTCTCGGACCACAGAGTAGACTAAATTATGCGGCCATTTTGAGCGAAAGAAGCGACAAGCCGGATAAAGGCAGTCGTAACTGGCTCTAGAAACGACCCCTGTTATAGTACAGGAGCATGAAGATTTTTTTCTCATTATATTCTCTTTTTATTTGAATCAAAAAATATATAAATCGAAACCAGAGTCAAAGACTTCTTTTTTCATTATCAGTTTAGTTAATTCGTTTTTTTTTTACTTTAGTTAGTTTATACCTACCACAAGTAGAATTTAGACAATTAAGTAAATATTCACATAATAAATTTTTCATGGTCATTTTATATCTTTGAGTCCAGGGCACCCAGCAACCGCTTACTGCTTCTCCTTTTGATTTAGCTTATACGGCTTTAATGGGATCAAATTCTATCTGAGCTCCTCGGTAGCTTGTACCAGAGCTTCATCCGTTATTTTGTTGGCTAAGATTATTTAGTTTGATCTTAAGTATACTTTAGTATACCTTAGTTATGTACATCAGAGAAAATGTAAGAAATGTTGCAGGAAGAGACCACTCTAGAGTGATACTAGGCAGAATAATTATTGCGAACACTAAAAGTTTTTCATTAATTTTTAACTATTATTTATGCTGTACTGGTTCCCAGTGGAGTAGAATACGCCTATTCTATCTCTTCCTGTTGATATTGTAGAAGGCAAATTGATATACAGCCCATGACGAAATGAATCGTGGGACCTAAAATCGGCGAAATATGGGCTTTAATACATATCTGAGTACTCCTTTAGGCATATACAGGTGTGAATATATTTATTTATATATGTAATATTTGTGCAACTGTATGCAATAAACTTAAAATACTAGCATTATAAAAGCGCCTCAGCCTCAGATGCATGGATCGAGTCAACAAATAGTGCGCTCAATACGGCAAAACGCTCACCCCCTATTAAGTGTGACCTAATACAATGGTTGGTGAAATGGGGGTGTTAATTCACCTCTGTCTAATTCTCCAGGGATAAAGGCGTAGGGTAATGATATGTATGTTTGTTTGTAAAAATGTGAAATTATTGCTCCATATTTCTCCAAAATAACTGTACGAATTATAATATGAACTATTCATTTCAACTACTGGATACATTATACAAGCACGATGACAAGCAGCCTACATCACTCAGCATCGGATTCATCCACAAAAAATTCAAATCCGCTCCGAGCTCCCAGACTATTCGTTTTAAAGCGACCGCGGCATATAAATCAGAGGCACTTTTCTACCCCTACCCTTATATATTCGCAATTGGGCCGCGATAAATTTCTCCTAAATTAACACTCCTACGGATATTCGATGAGATTTAATAGGATTTTTATGTATATTCCCCTTGTTGGCTCTTGAGGAATTTGAAATTAATGGGCTTTTTAGCTGAGAATTTTTATTGTTCGGTGGTTGTAATCTCGATTGGACATCGCAAGATTACGTTAGTGAGATTTAAAGTACTTGTTATTTTATACCCTTATGGTGGCAGACAAGTACAGGACTCATCTTATGGGAAGCGGTTACCGTGGCCTATGAAAGTATGCTACATCATACGTCAGGGCGCGAGTTTAAGCAAATTTAACAAGGTAAATTATTATAAATTAAATTTCTTCGTGACTCATAACCGCTGGCTATCACTATAAAAATGGTGTTCTGAATACAACAGAAATTCTGTTATGTAGAAATGCATAAAATACTAAAATTAAAAAAATACTAGAAATATCGGAGTTTGTAACATAACATAACATAAACTCACGCCAATATCCCTGAAGGGATAGTCAGAGGTGCTAGCACCCACATTTCGCCAGTTTATGTTAAGTCCCAATGTAATGTGATAGGTGGCGAGCCTATTGCCATTAACCGGCGATAAATACACACATAGCTTCGAAAAGCATCGAAAAGTTATTGGTGTGTGCCATGGTAAAACCTGGGATCTACAAATAAAGAACTTTGACTTTGACTTTGAACCCGAGACCTCGTCTCAGCAGTCCGTTACCCATACCACTAGGCTACCGCGGTTTTTACACTTCCAGTATCGGAGTTTGTACACCTCCAAAAAAAAAATTAATTTAGAACCTCTTCCGTTCTTACAAGACGGTTAAAAAGTAAAAAACAAATCCTATTAGTATTTTTGGCTGAGCATAATATATATGCAGGTGCATATTTTATTCACAAAGCTGGCCATAAAACATTGTTACAATTTAAAAAGTATTTTTTTCCATTTCTCTAAATTCAAATTGTACATGTAAGTATTTTCTGTTTAAAATTAGTTAATATTCCTATTTCTCCACAGGGAATAAAAGTATATGGTGTTTTAAATAAATTTAAATAAGCTATTGTTCCTATATCTTTGAATTCATATTGGGAATGGTTTTTTGAAATCGCTATTTTATTTTTCACTCAGATTTTTAAACTATAATATTTCGGATTTGGGTGTTGAATAAAGTGAGAATTTTAAAAGCAATCTCGGATCTGATGTCTGAGTATTAAAAATGTTATTTTATATTACATATAGTTTATATTTTAATATATTTTTCTACTAGCCGACCCACCGCGGTTTCGCCTGTGGCCTACTTCGAAACAATTAAGCCATACCCGAAATGTATTAATTTGCAAATAAATTAATGGGAATAATATACGTACAATAAAAAATGTATGGGAAACTGCCGGATTTGAAAGAAAAAAAGAAGAAAGAAAGAAAAGAAAAAGCATTTCTTTATTCAAGGGACACAATGTACAGGGGGTCCAACAAAAATATACAACATCGTGTGCACTTAAATGGGCCCCCATCTCAGCATGAATGTTGCTTCTAATTACTATTTCGCTCCCTTGGGTAGTACCGTGATGTTATATAGCCTATAACGCCTGTAACCTTCCTCGATAAATGCTCTATCGAACACAAAAATATTTTTTCAACTCGAACCCGTAGTGCCTGAGATTAGGGCGTTCAACCAAACAAATAAACAAACAACCAAACTCTTCAGATTTATATTATTAGTATAGATTTTTCCCGCCAGCTGTTCGAACACTGAAATAAATGCTGACAAAGGCACTTTAAAAATGTAACTTGCGACTCGTTCCGGCTTCGCATGGGAAAAATTTGTAAAAAAGTCCTAGAACCAGAGTTACAAACTATACGGATTACCTTAGGTTTACTATGAAATGTCAGCAGGTGCAAAAAGGAAATCGGTTCCATGCGGTTATTCCTAAATCTGATGCAAATATGATACGGTACATACAGACTTTATGAGAGCGTCTGCAGTCCAACCCTTAGACCGGCTTACAGGCGAGATTAAGTAAACTAAGTGTAGGTATGTTTGTAAATAGACCAAAAAAATGCTGAGTTTCTTGCCGGAGTCTTCTATGATCGACGCGTTTCGAACCGGTGGTCCATTTGCTAAACTGGTATTCATGTTTCCTTTTTATGGACGTTTTGTAAGTGCCCATTTAATGGTCTATCCAGAATAAATGATTTTTGACTTTGATTTTAATTCACTGCCCAGTCAATATCACCTACCAAATCTTAATCTGAATCCCAAAGGTTAAAGGACTCCATACAGTTTAAACATACCTAAAGTGAGTTAATTTAATTAGAATCAAGTGACCAATTTGATTTGATTAAGAGATCTTTGGCGCAATCAGTGGGTAAACCCCCGGGAAGAGAGTGCCTCAGTCTCGGGGGATGACCCGTGGTCAAACTGATTACATGCCTGTATCGAAGCCTTAAGCGACCTCTTACAATTTAATTACAAACAATGTAGTTTACATGTACTGCCTCTGTGGCGTGGCGGTAGTGAATGTGGCCGTTACGTAGGGGGTGCAGGTTCGGTCCCCGCTCAGTGCAAATATTTGTCTCCACTGCAGAGTGTCGCAGTTTCACCTTAAGTCGACTTATACATACATCATAATTATCACATGCACAAATTGACAGTTTAAAGAACAATATTGCCAAAAGCTTACTCACACACAAGATGCGATTTTCACGCCGTTTTTTTACGTTTTTTTACGCCGTTAATATCTATAAGGTGTGTCAACTCTCGGAACTTTAGGGGGGTGAACAGTATCGGTGACTATGCCAAAAAAAAGAATAATATGATAACTTTTCACTTATTGTTTCATATTACGCTCATGTTTGTATGCTAACACTAACTCAGGGCCGCAATTCGGAATTCAGGACCTTTCAAGTTGTGATGCGGGTGCGTCAGTTCATGAAAGCTTCAGAGCACTCACCGGTCACTGACCTCCGAAAATTAACTGCTCACTGCAGCCGATATGCTGGCCGTATCGATGTGGCACGGTTAACAGAAGCATTAATATATATATTTTAATCTTGCAACTAAATTTTCAGGAATTTGTTCGCCCAAAGCCGGGTGGTTCCCGGCAGGGTAGAATTTGGGCCACCCCGTCTCTTCCCATGCGGTGTTGTACAAGGCGATTAAGGGATAGGGCTGTTTAACATCAGACAGATATATACAGCCCAGACTCAGCCTCAGATGCATGGCTCGAGTCAACAGTAGTGCCCGGAACACGGCAAAAGGTTCACCTATTATGTGGGACCCAATACAACGATGGTAATGTGGGTGTTAATTCACCTCTGCCTAACCCTCCGGGGATAAAGGCGTGATTATATGTATGTATGTATGTATGTAAATTACATACATATAATCACGCCTTTCCTCCTCACCAATTATTGTATCCGTTCCGGATACAATAATTGGTGAAAAGTAGGTGTTAGTTCACCTCTGCCGAATCTTCCGGGGATAAGGGCATGATTATACGTATGTATGTATGTAATATTTTTTAATGTTTTTCCTACACAAATTTTCCGATACCAAATAAACACAACGAGTTCATTTTGTTAAACTTTATAAACAGTATACGATATAACCTTGTAGGATTTATTGTTTTCGACATATGCGAATTCGGTACTGGTCGATACTTATACGCCTAGTGAAGTGAGACTCTTTTATGCCAATAAAAGCATCCACTTCGTACATTGAGTTTGTCACTTCGTATACCAGCAGATGTTTCGAAGTGACCCGCGTCCACACCCGAACAGAATTTATTATGAGTCACTGGTACGTTGTCCGTGAGTTGAGAACTTTATACACACAACGTGTGCTGACATGGTGAGCTTGTGAATATCTGAACACTGTTTTGAATATTCCTTTTAGTTTAGTGACAGGTAATGTAAAAAAGCATTCATTTTAGAAAATATTTTGAAAGAAGACAAATTTATGAAGCGAGGGTGAGTGGGCAACCTGGCAGGGGTCGACGTATGTCAATCAGATGGAAGGCTTCTTAAAGATAGGATATGTCAAGAGTACCTGAAACCGGCGAGCATGTTCGAAAACAATTATGAAAGTAGAAGCGAAAATTGTATGCCAGGATCGTGGAAAGTGAAAAACTGTAGTCTCAGTCTACCCTACCCCTGGTAAAAAGGCGTGACTATATGTATGTATTTTGATCTATTTCTTCATGTGCCAATCCTGCTGCATTAAAAAAAGTGCACTTTAGAATCAGAGGCATGACGCCTCTATTGTCTCGAAGTAAAACAATATTAGTAACAAAAAAAAAAATTTTTAGTACTAAAACCCGACTACTGAAAAATCACTCTTAAAAACTATTAAACAAGAAAATATGAAGGATTGCCGTGGTTGTATGCCACTTAATCTAACAAAACAATTCTTTCTAGAGGTGTATTTATCTCATTTTTTTAACACTGTAATTACTGGTGCTATATTAGTTTCAGTAATACGTCATATAGTCTACAACCAGTGGACAACCCAGAAGCTTCTAATGATACCTTATTTGTCCAGTTCTAATAAGTAATTCAGGAGCTATGAGGGAACAGATGAACCTACATACACACATAGCCTGTCAAAATCATAACCCTCCTTTGGCTGCACCGTAATCGGGTAAAAAATATTAATATTTCTATATCTTTGACCTCTCTACTTAAACATAAACTAAATTACGTATACAGGACGTTCAACCCACGATCTCTAGATCCTAAAGCAGATATCAGACGGTTCACTTGTTTGATGTTCACTCGGGTTCAATTTTTCTTTCAATCTATGTTCACACGGCTTAAGCTGTTATCAGAATCTTCCCAAGCGGTTTTCCCAAGCACCTACAATATGGGGTTCTTCAAGAGGGGTATCAGAAGGTTTCTTCGTGGCCGGCAGCGCGAGTGTAACACCCCTGGTATTGCATACGTCCATAGGCCACGGTAACCACTTCCTATCAGGTGGGCCGTGTGCTTGTCTGCCACCTAAGTGATATAAAAACAAATTTTTTTTCAATATATCATCGAAGGAGGTCGCGCGTGACTTATTCTTATGTTTGTTTGTTCGTAATCGGTTCAGTAGGAGCGGAGAATGAGTAAAAGTCGCGTTAACCGGCATGCGGGCGACGCTGCGTGCTAAAGGTTAGTGTTCCATCAATATATTGTATTATATTTTTTTAAAGGATTGCTTTTACCAACGTTCCTTTTGAAGTCTTTCTTAATTTTTAGAGGAAAATGTAGTCGAAAATATTTTTTGTTCAACTTTTAACCTTTAAAGATATAATTCCTTTTTGGATGTTTTATTTAGTTGGAGGGAAATAAGGCTTTATTTTTGTTGTAAACATAGCTTCAAGGCTTTATCTCTGAAAAGAACTAAGTAGATTAAAATAGGATTAGATTTGTTATGTAGCTAAAGCTATGCTATGAAGATGTGAAAGCCCATAAATGAATAAATACCTAATAATAAACAAATATTCTACACAATAGAATAGCTTGTACTAAAATTCGGAAAAACATACCCAGATACTTTTTTTGTAAATACATACATAATATACCCAAATCAATGCAAATATTCATGCATAAAAATATTTGCACTCAGTGGGAACCGAATCCGCGACCCCTGCGTTGCAGCCGGACGTTCAAACTCTACGCCACACAGGCCGTCGCTATTAAACTATGGTGACCTTTTTCACTGTGCTATGCTGTGCTAAGCGAGTAAGATGTGCTATGAAAATGTGCAGCTCGAGCTATTTCTCCTACAAATTTTCGAAATTCGAATCTATTCTCATAGACATCCACAGCACACGCAACATTATCATAGAACATAACTTTTTTTTTAAAAACCTTTTAGTTTTATTTTTTGTATGACATACACACGGCCCACCTGATGGAAAGTGGTTACCGTGGCCTATGGACGTGTGCAATACCAGGGGCGTTACACAGGCGCTGCCGACAATGTAGAAACCTTCTAATGCCCCTCTTGAAGAACTCCATATTGTAGGTACTTGGGAAAACCGCAGCAGGAAGTTAATTCCATAGCTTGAGTGTGGGCGGGATGAAGTTTCTTTCGAACCGCACATTGCGCACTTTCTCAGCAATTGAATCACTTTCCACCAGCGCTATTCTGTGTGGACCAACGAATATGTTTGGTGGATATTAAACACATTTGTAGCAGCGTAGCATCGCATATCTTTAATGGAAAGGCAGTCTTATATTGTTGTAGTATAGCTACGATTTGCGATTTTATATAAGACTACATTTAATCCAGGGGACGAACGGAACTTTAAATTATTATTAATTGGACTCCTAACCGGGGACCAATGGGCACGTATAATGGGAACGAATCTTCAACTTTTATTTGTTTATTTCACGCTGTGAAAGTATAGTAATCTATGCTAATCTCAAAAAGACGAAATATTTGTATACATACATAGATACATAAATTCAAATCAAATTCAAATTCAAATATATTTATTGTGTTATAGTTAAAGCCACAGGTAGCCACGCCTTCATCCCTGGAGGGTTAGGCAGTGGTGAATTAACACCCACATTTCACCAATCGTTGAATTCAGTCCCACGTAAATGGGGGGTGAGCCTATTGCCGTCTTCCGGGCACTATTGTTGACTCGAGCAATGCATCTAAAGCTGAGTCTGGACTGTATATATCTGTCTGGTGTTAAACAGCCCTATCCCTTGGTCGCCTTGTACGACACCGCTTGGGAAGTGATGGGGTGGCCCAAATTCTACTCTGCCGGGAACCACGATTTTTTTATTTAACCAACAATCTTAAAAACTGCTGAACCGATTATAAAAATTCTTTCGCCATTAGAAAGCTACTAACAAAGGTACGCCCACACCGTCGGTCAAGTCCGACTTAACCTCCCTCACGGTAGGAGTATCCGTGGGGATTTTGAGCACAATAAAAAAAGGGTACCAACATAGACGATATATCCTCACACTACTATCAGTGATGAACGGGATGAAACTACCAAAGCGGGCGGCGCCGCGAGCAACAGCTAGTTTTGAAATAATGGCGACGGTAAGGCCCCTGTTTATCATCTTATATACGAAACATACAATCAAGTTAAAAAAGAAAAAGTAGATACAGGTGACATGTTGTCCGAAGATAAGGGTATTTTTTACAGATACGAATGTGGAATGACAATTTGTTAAGGGTTCTTTTATGGTATGCCTCGCGGCATATATTTTGAATTCATAATTATACAAGATATCGGGACTTCTCGCGAATTATATCTTGAAATTTACTATTTCTGCCGACGTTTCGGATGCGTTGGCTGCAACGCATTTCAATAGGGAAGATGGATTCAAACTATCCGGAACGTGGAATCCAGTGATTAAGATACTAAAACAAAAAAACACAGTGCCGTTAAAAACTGACATAGTGAGTGTGGTGTGTCGCCAGCATATTCATAATAAGTGTAATGGTGGGTAGGCGCTCAAAAAATGTTCCCCGCATAACTCTTGACGCTCGAAGACTAGTCAAGCCGTGACCACGGGTGACGCAACGTATCCGAAACGTCGGCAGAAATAGTAAGTTCCAAGATATAATTCGCGAGAAGTCCCGATACCTAATATAATTATGAATTCACACCGCGAAAGTTTAAAAATAACATATACCTATCTTGAACCTAAAACGAGCTCAGATTCGTCAAGCATAGATTATTACGAAACAACCAAACGTGCCAGGTTCTTTTGTCCAAGAAATGTGTCCCGTGGTATAAGAAGCTTTTTTTTTTTATACCACTTAGGTGACAGACAAGCACAAAGCCCACATGATGGAAAGTGGTTACTGTGGCCTATGGACGTGTGCAAAATCATGGGTGTCATACTCGCGCTGCCAACCCTGTCAGCACAGAGAGTTTCTGTATTGTCAGTGTAAAAGATAAAACAGGACAAACTTTTGGTCTTTCCGCTGACAGCACAAAAACTCTCTAGTGAGCTACCTTACTCAACGCCAGGAACACAACACAAGGTTATTATGGCCGCGGTACTCTACAGGGCGATGGTAGTTCTCCAGTCGGACTGCTATTCACTCCTGTAAATCTTAGACAGAGCAAGTGTGTTAACAACCGTACTAACTATGATTTTTGGTCCCGAGAGTCTATTGCCGTCAAGCAGGCACTCTGTCATGGGCTTTATATTTACTGTCGAATGGAGATTTATTTATATCTTTTCTTACAGTCAGCATCTTAGACCCTTGTTATTCCCCCCTCCTGTTGACAGATTCTTCTGATATTTGGTAAACGCCTTTTGTTTGGTCGATAATACAATTTAAAACAATAAAACAGTTTCAATTTATCCATAAAAAAAAAGTATCAAAATATGAGAGCATATTTTGATACTTTTTTTTTTACGTGCGCAAAATACCCCCGGATACCTCTCCACCGGAGCCGGTGGGATAGGTTATGTCGAACTCGAACCGACTAAAACGCACGCCGCCTGTGGGTCGTTTTGGTTGCCGAAGGTGAGGTTGACAGGCATATCCCTCGCACCCCGGCCGACCCACGCACCCCGGCCAACCCACGCACCCCGGCCGACCCACGCACCCCGGCCGACCCACGCACCCCGGCCGACCCAACATATTTTGATACTTGGTAGTCATCTGTGTTTCAGGCCTGAAACACAGGTTTGCATAAACCTAGATCAGGCAGATCGCAAGAAATATGTAAAGTAGATATATTTTTTAAATTTTTCTTGTACCTGTAAACGTAATTTTATTGCAACTATACACCTACCTAGTGCGTGTGGTATTAATATAAGTAGCACCATAATAAGCTAATGGCCATAAATATAAGACTGTATGTTAGTAAAACTAATAAAAAATTTAAAATTGAAAAATCTACATAGGCCATTCTTGCACCCCCCCCCCCCCCCCCGCTATGGTTTTACGTGGCGTAAAGCCTTCTTTGATAAATAAATACATCATTATTATTATTATCTGATCATGACTACGCTATTAAAAAGGATTTTCTTTCTCAAAAAATCCTATTTGACGTGAGGTAATAACTTTAAAGATGAATATTTTATTAAAATCAACGTTAGACGGCAAACATATGCTGACTCTACATGAATAATTTTAAGTTGAATTTACCCCTACTATGGGTTACATACAAATATTTTAAATCACGACTAATTTTAATTTTAACCAGGGGTTTTACCTCGGAATGGAACTCAAGGTCTATTTTGCAAGGGGTTCGCAAAGGTGTGTGTATACCCATATTTCACCACCTATGATATTCGGTCCCACTTAATTGGAGCCGAGTCTATTGCTGTCGCGTGAGTTCTTTGTCATGGGCTGTTTAGAGAACTGTTCTTTTCCTCAGTCACCTTCTACGACGACCACAGGAAGAGATGGGACTGGCCCCATTCTAATTCACAGGGAAACAATACGTCATACTTGAAAAATAAAAGGTCTGAAATTAACTTTAGTGAATCTGAAGGCAAAATTATATATTATATGTAAATACTTTTTCCTCATTCTAGCATTAATCCATGTCACGGCCAAAACCTTGTAGTTTGGGTTCCACTTTTTCCTGGTCAGATGCGAATCTGTATAATCTTCGATATTTTTCGAGAAGCGACTTACATTTAGATCAATTATTGAACTTTTTAGGGCTCCAAGTACGTGTAATAACTGCCATAGATGTTCGTATGACTTTCGAGACCGACGGCTTTACGTACTCTCTGAGGTACGACCACACCAATACAAACACCATACAAATATTTGCACTGAGCGGAAATCGAACACGCACCCCCTGCGTAGCAGTCGCGTTCACTACCACTACGCCACAAAGACTGACATTTATATAATTACTAAACTCACAAAATTATCACTCATCACGAACTGTTATCACGTTAACCAAAAGTAGTGGTGGGATTTATATTTTGACATTGTAAGGGTTGCTCGTTATGTCGCAGCGCTTATTCGCGGTTATCGTAACCATATCTTATTTATATCCTTGTACATATTTTATGTATATTCGAGCCTCTTTCATGTACAAAATTTGCTATATTTTAAGAGAATTTTAGTGAAGTCAATTTGTTCATTTGAGATTAGACGCCAGTTTCGTGAAATAAATTCGACACGTTTTATTAAATGAATAGAGATTTTTTATACTACTAAGGTGACAAACAAGGGTATGATCAACTTTGTGGTAAGTGATCACCATAACATAAGAAAGGCGTGTCCAAGATAAAAAAAGTAGCTTAATTCATAGCCGACAAAGTAGAATTTGGACCACCCCAACTCTGCCCATGCAGTGTCCACCTGATAGAAAGTGGTTACCGCGATCTATAATCGTGTGCAACACCAGGGGAGTTACTCCCGTGCTGCTAACCCTATAAGAACAAAGAGTTTCTGTGTCAGCAGTACAGAAGACACAATCAGAACAAGCCTTTGGTCTTTCCACTGTCTGCACAAAATCTCTCTCTCAAAATTTCTCCAGTAAGCTCTGGCTACCCCACTCACCGCCGGGAGCACAACACGAGGTTATTATAGCAGTGGTATTCTGTAGGGCGGTGGCACTGCCCCAGTCGGACTGCTCACTTGAATATGATGTGTTTGTGTTCAAAGATAATGCTCTTTATAATTTATTGGTACTAGGCATTAGCGCTGACTAAATATATATATTTTTAGACAAACTATTTATAATCACAGTCTCCGGGTGAGGTTAAAAAATGCATGTTTAAAACCTTTTTCCTTTGAAAATTCGTTTTTTAAAAAGATTTTAGTTGCGTCCTTGGCAGTATTTTACCGTCTGTACGATTACAATTACAATGGTATATGTTCATGAATAATGGTACATGTTCTGATGAACTCTTCCAATTAGTCCCATTCTCCCCTTTCCTACACAGGCTAATACGTACAGGGCTTAGATGTCACCCGCATACGGTACAGAATATATTTTTTTATACCACTTAGTTGGCAGACAAGCGCACGGCCCACCTGATGGAAAGTGGTTACCGTGGCCTTTGGACGTGTGTAACACCAGAGAAGCTACCCTCGTGCTGCTGGCCCTTTAAGAACAGAGTTTCTGTGCTGTCAGTGTAGAGGACAAAGCAGGACAAACCTTTAGTCATCCCACTGACAGCACAAATTCTCCAGTGAGCTCTGGCTACCCTACTCACCGCTGGGAACACAACACGAAGTTATTATAGCCGCGGTATTCTGTAGGGCGGAGGTACTACCCCAGTCGGACTGCTCAATTGGGCGGAAATACCGCCGTGTCCTACCTCCTACAGATATCTGATCAAGAACCAAGCAGTTCGAAGACTTTTCTTTGTCACACTATTAAGGGGCGTAAAAAAGCATATGGTGAGGCCATCAAGCTGAATGTCACCAGTGTAACATGGTATATGTATGTAATGGTGATCCACTTTTTTGAGACTTTGTCTTCAGCTTACCATAAGGTGAGGTAAAGTCTAACCCTTATTTATTCCGACCCTTATTTCTCTATTAGTCAAGTTCTAAATCTTTTAGACATTAAAATTATAAAGCACAAAGATTATTACAGTATTAGAACGGCTAAAGTATTCCGTCTCACACAAAACAATGAATAAAAGAGAGATAAAAAAGCACATAAATTTTTCAACACTTAAAACATTAACAATCGTAATTCTTATCGCTTTGACATCGTTTAATCCTGGGATTTCGAAAAAAGAATGGAACACGACTTCTAAATTTGAATTTCATGAGCGTAGTGTCTCTTTTTGGAATTAGAACGTGAAATTCCAGCCACTAACGTATTCCATTATTATGTAATACAGTTAGCATCAGAACGATCTTGCTTGACTACCAAAGATCTCAAAATGATCTTAATTGGGTATTTTATTGAAATAAAAAAAAATAACTAAGCTCATTAAATTAAGAATGATAAAAGAGCGGTAAAAGTTGATTCGGTTATTATTTTATATTTTTTTATTATTTTTAATCATCCACCTCACCTGTAATTGTACAGGCGAGGTGGACTATTAGCGAGTTGAACGTGTTTAGTATTTTTTTATTATTTAAATAATTATTATTAATAACTAGCTAACTACTTTAGATATATCATGCTTAATGAAATCTATAGTAATATTTACATTAATTAAAAAATTAACTATTAAATATTACGACGGCACAATAAATGATTTCATACAAGTTTCCTTATGAGTATAACTTACTGTTTTAACGTTTAGTAAAAAGTCACTAATTTGGCTGGTCAGTCGAATAACCAATTCTTACAAATGATGTTGATATCAAACAGTTTTATTTAAATTGTATTATCCTTCGAAAACAATCAGTCAACAGTTTTATAAACTTTTGCTTTATTAATTAACTCGAGTCGTGTTTACTTACGTTCTCTCGGTTAATTAATCACAAAACTTTTGAAATATTAAATTCGGAGAATAAATATTTTTTATCTACTATTACGGTTATTCATCTTGTAAATTTTAAGAATCATAAATTTTTGGATGCCATGATAATTAAAATCAATTTTATTCATGTAAATTGATAATTTGTTTTCCAGTTTAATTAGATGTTAGAGAAAAGATACAAAGCTTGTATTTACTTTGAAGTTGGTAACCTCATACATTGAAAGCTCTCTCTCTCTCTCTCTCTCTCTCTCTCTCTCTCTCTCTCTCTCTCTCTCTCTATGTTGTTGTGTGTGTGTGTGTGTGTGTGTGTGTGTGTGTGTGTGAACATACAATTTCAACTCAATTTTCTGCCCTTCACCTTGAAAATCATCTTAACACCCTATTTATATATTTTTTTTTTGTTCCTAAAATTTGTTGTTTTAGCTGTTGCCCGCGACTTCCCGCCGTGGAATTTTGATTCCGTTCCCACAATCCATGGGAATATGTATTCAATCAATCAGTCAATTAGCCCAACGCAGTCCACTGCTGGATTGGGAGGCTATGGCCTACTGTTTCCATGCTGGCCAGACTGGTTGATACAGGATTATATTTCAAGGTTTCCTTCTCTAACAGTGATATCGTCTGCGTATTTTTACATTAGGCGCCTCTTACGACACCTTTCAGATAAGATGGGGTGGTGATACTTGTATTCTCTCTCCGTCACCACACAGAATATATATTAATAGGAAAAATATCTTCACCTTGACCTCTATCTTTTATGAATTTAACGGAGGTAGGACACGGCGGTATTTCCGCCCGATTGAGCAGTCCGACTGGGGAAGTACCTCCGCCCTACAGAATACCGCGGTTATAATAACTTCGTGTTGTGTTCCCAGCGGTGAGTAGGGTAGCCAGAGCTCACTGGAGAATTTGTGCCGTCAGTGGGAAGACTAAAGGCTTGTCCTGATTTGTCTTCTACTGACGGCACAGAAACTCTGTACTTACAGGGTTGGCAGCGCGACTGTGACTCCTCTGGTGTTACAGACGTCCATAGGCCACGGTAACGGTTCCATCAGGTGGGCCGTGTGCTAGTTGGCAACTAAGTGGTATAAAAAAAATAAATGAATCGATGACCTCGAAATAACGTCACCCCTCTTAATCAAAAGTGTAAATGATAATGAAAATATCATTATGTCAACGTTTTAGTAAAAACTAAAAATGCCCGCTGAGCCGAACACTGGATGATATTGGAGACGAAGAAGAGCAAATGAGAGTTTTATGACATATCCGCTAGGGGTGGGTTTAACTGTCAAATATGGAGACGGAATGTATTATAAAATTGTAAATTCTAGACTGAGGTACCGTAGTAGTATGGGAAATGGACAGCTGAGACGATGTCTCGGGTTCGATCCCAGATTTTACCAAGGCACACACCAATGACTTTTCGATCCTTTTCGAAGTTATGTATGTATTTATCGCAGGCTTATAAGTGCCCAGTTACTGGCAATAGGTCGCCAACCTATTACATTGGGTCCTAAACATAAACTGGTGAAATGTGGGTGCTAGCACCTCTGCCTACCCCTTCGGGGATATATGCGTGAGTTTATGTTAAATTCTAGACATACCGCGAGCGCAGTATCTCTCCCGTCGTACGTGTGGCGAGGTATGAGATGAGGTGAGAAAGAGAAAGAAAGATCATAACCTAAGAGCAAGCGAGATAACGCTAGCGACGGTAACTCGCTCGCTATTTCTTTCTCTTTTTTAACCTCGCCTCCCACCACGCCGCGTAAGTTTACTAACGGCACACTTACTAATTGTTTCTCTACATAAACTTTTTATCTGAGTAGGTAGTATTTTGAATTTTGCATAATATGGGTTTATAATTCAAATTATGTGCAGTTTCATGCTCTATTGTATCTAATCTCATGAAATAGTTAACGTAAATTGCATAAAAAAAGCAAAGTTATTTTTAGCGCTAAAATTCATTTGCTGATCGCGCATGCGTGCGAAGAAAAAATGCAATGATACCTATTTGAGTCCAGTTGAAGTTGTATCGAAATGGAAAAAAAAGTTTATGTAATTTTTTTAATTTATTTTGATACTTTGGACGTAAACAATGTCATTAAAGTTATATTAAATTTTTAATGTTTACATTTCAGTATGAGAGTAGAAAAAATGATTTTTTAGTATTATTTTATTCCAAGTGTATTGAAAAACGTCGTATGATACATGTGTGTATTTTACGATTATCGTCTTCGGCTCTCTTAATACGCGCAATATATAATGGCGCCTCAGCGGTAATCACCAACTTTACACACTAGTACGTTAATATGCTCTTTCTTAACGTGCACAATATCCACGCCCTCTCATCCCGGAGCACGTGGAGTGGATAATTGATAATTAAATTGATAAATTGATTTATTAGCCACATAAATTTAAAAGTGACCCACAGGCGGCGTGCGTTTTAGTCGGTTTGAGTCCGACATAACCTCTTCCACCGGCTCCGGTGGGTAGGTATCCGTGGGGATTTTGTGCACGTAAAAAAAAAAGCACAGCAATTACAAGTGTTTAGTTGAACACTGATACCCATGCTAAGAAAAAACTTGTGTTATGGGCATCAGGATGTGTCGGCTTCGTAGATTGCTGGAGATGAGTGTCGCAAAACTAAATCAATAGGAATTACAAAAGCCATCTCCACACTAACCTCGCTATATATTTTCGCGTTGACCGCAACAAGGCATTATTAAACCATTATTTGAGGAAGGGAAATATTTTTTTGACTACGAAATGTTCCGACCTCGTTTGCATTTCGGCCTAACATTCGAAGGGAGGATTACCACTTGCCAAGGATTGTGTAAGAGTTGATGACGTGACGTCATCTTTGTTTGTTAGGAGACAAATAATAAACATTTTTGCAAGATTTTAAGCTGTTGCTCTAACAAAAGGATATGCCAAAAGTGAGCATGCTTGCAAAATGTGAGTTGCGGCTGCAAAATGAGTGTAAAGTGAGCTTGATATTTTTGCAAACTAATTACAGCGTAAAAGAATAGAATTTAAATATGGACTCGGGTCCTTTGAGCGAGATGTGAAAAAACATCTAAAGAAATACCTCATTCCTCATTCCTGTGATTTTTTTATACCACTTAGGTAGCAGACAAGCACACGGCCCACTTGAAGGGAACTAGTTACCGTGGCCTATGGACGTACCTATGCAACACCAGAGGCGTTACACTCGCGCTGCCGACCATGAAGAAACCTTCTGATGCCACTCTTGAAGAACCCCATTTTGTAGGTACTTGGGAAAACCGCAGCAGGGAGGTCATTCAACAGTTTGAGTGTGCGTGGGATGAAGTTTCTTTCATACCGCACAGTGCGCATCGTCTCAGGCCATAATGTGTGAGGATGAATTACCTGCCTATGGCAAGCGGTGCGATAACAGAATGTAACTGTGGGCATCATGTTAAACATTTCATCTGAGCTTGCCATCAGGTGAGGCGAAGTTGTATTGACCTGTTCTATATAAAAAAAGTATTTTCATAATTATAATCGATACTAATAATATTATAAAGCTGCAGAGTTTGTTTGTGTGTTTGTTTGAACGCGCTAATCTCTGGAACTACTGGTCCGATTTGAATGATTCTTTCAGTGTTGGGTAGTCCATTTATCGTGGAAGGTTTTAGGCTATATATCATCACGCTAACGTCTGTGAACTTAGCATCTCACTTGCTGGCATCTCACAAAAAAACGATAGTTCTATTGGCATCCCACATAGTTCTATAGTTCTCAATAAGTTTTAACAATAGTTCCATTGATTTAGTACCAAAATCGAACTTTAAAAAAATGAGATGCTAACTTCACAAAAAATTTCCAGCATCTCATCAAAAAACCTCAAAAATAGTGGTAATTAACATAGTTACACAGTTCTAGATAAGTTTCAACAATAGTTCTATAGATTTTTGTATCGAAATCGCATTTTTAAAAATTGAGATTTTAACTTCACAAAATATATTACGGCATTTCATCGAATTTCCCTTCATTGACCATGCAGACGTGGATAACTAAGAAGTTTTGCATTATAAACTTATTCTGTTGATTGTTCTACTGCTTGACTTTAATAAGAATCGAAGAAACACTATATAGGACAGAGATACTGAGGTTTATATATACTGAGTATAGAGAGATCACACACGAAAATACGAATATGTTCTACACAACACTTAAAAAATAGTGATATGCTGTCACCTAACTTAGAGTTCTGTGCATTATTATAATTTTGTATCATAGATACAGTCTGCTAAATAAGAAATAACAGAGTTCTGAACATATTGAGTTGAAGTAAGGTGAGATGATATGGTTTAACTGAGAGTTATGTGCCAAAAAAACTTACCGTTTTGACCAATACGCTTAAACAATGGTGAGATACTGATACACTTCTAAGAGTTCTGTACTCCAAAATACTTTTAAATGGTAGGTAGAGGTCTGCCACATATAAAACGAGAGTGTTCTGGACACATAGATATGGGAAAGGGTGAGATGCTGATGTTCAACCGAAAGTTATGAGCAAAAAAGTGTGTTGAGCAATAGGCTTAGAGAAAGGTGAGATGCTGATACATTACTAAGAGTTCTGTACTTCTGAAAGCTGTCAATTAATAGATAAAGGTCTGCTACACATAGAACAAGAGAGTTCTGGCCATGTAGAGTTGAAAAAGGGTGAGATGCTGAGGTCCAACCGAGAGTCATATTTCAAAAAAATGAATTGAGCAATGGACTTAGAGAAGGGTGAGATGCTGATACATTACTAAGAGTTCTGTACTTCAAAAAGCTGTCAATTATTAGATAAAGGTCTGCCACACATAAAACAAGAGAGTTCTGGCCAAGTAGAGTTGAAAAAGAGATTCTGAGGTCCAACCGAGAGTCATATGCAAAAAAAAAGAGTTTTGACTAATAAGCTTAAACAAGGGTGAGATGCTGATACATTACTAAGAGTTCTGTACTCCGAAAAGCTTTCAAATAGTAGGTAAAAGTCTGCCACATATAAAACGAAAGAGTTCTGGACACAAAAAGATGAGAAAGGGTGAGATGCTAAGGTTCAAACGAGAGTTATAAGCCAAAAAAAGTGTGTTGAGCAATAGGCTTAGAGAAAGGTGAGATGCTGATACATTACTAAGAGTTCTGTACTCCGAAAAGCTTTCAAATAGTAGGTAAAAGTCTGCCACATATAAAACGAAAGAGTTCTGGACACAAAAAGATGAGAAAGGGTGAGATGCTAAGGTTCAAACGAGAGTTATGAGCCAAAAAAAGTGTGTTGAGCAATAGGCTTAGAGAAAGGTGAGATGCTGATACATTACTAAGAGTTCTGTACTTCAGAAAGCTGTCAATTAATAGATAAAGGTCTGCTACACATAAAACAAGAGAGTTCTGGCCATGTAGAGTTGAAAAAGGGTGAGATGCTGAGGTCCAACCGAGAGTCATATTTCAAAAAAATGAATTGAGCAATGGACTTAGAGAAGGGTGAGATGCTGATACATTACTAAGAGTTCTGTACTCCGAAAAGCTTTCAAATAGTAGATGAAGGTCTGCCACATATAAAACGATAGAGTTCTGTACATAAAGAGATGAGAGAGGGTGAGATTCTAATGTTCAAACGAGAGTTATGAGCCAAAAAAAGTGTTTTGAGCAACAGGCTTAGAGAAAGGTGAGATGCTGATACATTACTAAGAGTTCTGTACTTCAAAAAGCTGTCAATTATTAGATAAAGGTCTGTCACACATAAAACAAGAGAGTTCTGGCCATGTAGAGTTGAAAAAGGGTGAGATGCTGAGGTCCAACCGAGAGTCATATGTCAAAAAAATGAATTGAGCAATGGACTTAAACAAGGGTGAGATGCTGATACATTACTAAGAGTTCTGTACTCCGAATAGCTTTCAAATAGTAGGTGAAGGTTTGCCACATATAAAACGACAGAGTTCTGGACACATAGATATGGGAAAGGGTGAGATGCTGATGTTCAACCGAAAGTTATGAGCAAAAAAGTGTGTTGAGCAATAGGCTTAGAGAAAGGTGAGATGCTGATACATTACTAAGAGTTCTGTACTTCAGAAAGCTGTCAATTAATAGATAAAGGTCTGCTACACATAAAACAAGAGAGTTCTGGCCATGTAGAGTTGAAAAAGGGTGAGATGCTGAGGTCCAACCGAGAGTCATATTTCAAAAAAATGAATTGAGCAATGGACTTAGAGAAGGGTGAGATGCTGATACATTACTAAGAGTTCTGTACTCCGAAAAGCTTTCAAATAGTAGATGAAGGTCTGCCACATATAAAACGATAGAGTTCTGTACATAAAGAGATGAGAGAGGGTGAGATGCTAATGTTCAAACGAGAGTTATGAGCCAAAAAAAGTGTTTTGAGCAACAGGCTTAGAGAAAGGTGAGATGCTGATACATTACTAAGAGTTCTGTACTTCAAAAAGCTGTCAATTATTAGATAAAGGTCTGTCACACATAAAACAAGAGAGTTCTGGCCATGTAGAGTTGAAAAAGGGTGAGATGCTGAGGTCCAACCGAGAGTCATATTTCAAAAAAATGAATTGAGCAATGGACTTAGAGAAGGGTGAGATGCTGATACATTACTAAGAGTTCTGTACTCCGAAAAGCTTTCAAATAGTAGATGAAGGTCTGCCACATATAAAACGATAGAGTTCTGTACATAAAGAGATGAGAGAGGGTGAGATGCTAATGTTCAAACGAGAGTTATGAGCCAAAAAAAGTGTTTTGAGCAACAGGCTTAGAGAAAGGTGAGATGCTGATACATTACTAAGAGTTCTGTACTTCAAAAAGCTGTCAATTATTAGATAAAGGTCTGTCACACATAAAACAAGAGAGTTCTGGCCATGTAGAGTTGAAAAAGGGTGAGATTCTGAGGTCCAACCGAGAGTCATATGCAAAAAAAAGAGTTTTGAGTAATAAGCTTAAACAAGGGTGAGATGCTGATACATTACTAAGAGTTCTGTACTCCGAATAGCTTTCAAATAGTAGGTGAAGGTTTGCTACATATAAAACGACAGAGTTCTGGACACATAGATATGGGAAAGGGTGAGATGCTGATGTTCAACCGAAAGTTATGAGCAAAAAAGTGTGTTGAGCAATAGGCTTAGAGAAAGGTGAGATGCTGATACATTACTAAGAGTTCTGTACTTCAGAAAGCTGTCAATTAATACATAAAGGTCTGCTACACATGAAACAAGAGAGTTCTGGCCATGTAGAGTTGAAAAAGGGTGAGATGCTGAGGTCCAACCGAGAGTCATATGTCAAAAAAATGAATTGAGCAATGGACTTAAACAAGGGTGAGATGCTGATACATTACTAAGAGTTCTGTACTCCGAATAGCTTTCAAATAGTAGGTGAAGGTTTGCCACATATAAAACGACAGAGTTCTGGACACATAGATATGGGAAAGGGTGAGATGCTGATGTTCAACCGAAAGTTATGAGCAAAAAAGTGTGTTGAGCAATAGGCTTAGAGAAAGGTGAGATGCTGATACATTACTAAGAGTTCTGTACTTCAGAAAGCTGTCAATTAATAGATAAAGGTCTGCTACACATAAAACAAGAGAGTTCTGGCCATGTAGAGTTGAAAAAGGGTGAGATGCTGAGGTCCAACCGAGAGTCATATTTCAAAAAAATGAATTGAGCAATGGACTTAGAGAAGGGTGAGATGCTGATACATTACTAAGAGTTCTGTACTCCGAAAAGCTTTCAAATAGTAGATGAAGGTCTGCCACATATAAAACGATAGAGTTCTGTACATAAAGAGATGAGAGAGGGTGAGATGCTAATGTTCAAACGAGAGTTATGAGCCAAAAAAAGTGTTTTGAGCAACAGGCTTAGAGAAAGGTGAGATGCTGATACATTACTAAGAGTTCTGTACTTCAAAAAGCTGTCAATTATTAGATAAAGGTCTGTCACACATAAAACAAGAGAGTTCTGGCCATGTAGAGTTGAAAAAGGGTGAGATGCTGAGGTCCAACCGAGAGTCATATGTCAAAAAAATGAATTGAGCAATGGACTTAGAGAAGGGTGAGATGCTGATACATTACTAAGAGTTCTGTACTCCGAAAAGCTTTCAAATAGTAGATGAAGGTCTGCCACATATAAAACGATAGAGTTCTGTACATAAAGAGATGAGAGAGGGTGAGATGCTAATGTTCAAACGAGAGTTATGAGCCAAAAAAAGTGTTTTGAGCAACAGGCTTAGAGAAAGGTGAGATGCTGATACATTACTAAGAGTTCTGTACTTCAAAAAGCTGTCAATTATTAGATAAAGGTCTGTCACACATAAAACAAGAGAGTTCTGGCCATGTAGAGTTGAAAAAGGGTGAGATGCTGAGGTCCAACCGAGAGTCATATGTCAAAAAAATGAATTGAGCAATGGACTTAAACAAGGGTGAGATGCTGGTACATTACTAAGAGTTCTGTACTCCGAATAGCTTTCAAATAGTAGGTGAAGGTTTGCCACATATAAAACGATAGAGTTCTGTACATAAAGAGATGAGAGAGGGTGAGATGCTAATGTTCAAACGAGAGTTATGAGCCAAAAAAAGTGTTTTGAGCAACAGGCTTAGAGAAAGGTGAGATGCTGATACATTACTAAGAGTTCTGTACTTCAAAAAGCTGTCAATTATTAGATAAAGGTCTGTCACACATAAAACAAGAGAGTTCTGGCCATGTAGAGTTGAAAAAGGGTGAGATGCTGAGGTCCAACCGAGAGTCATATGTCAAAAAAATGAATTGAGCAATGGACTTAAACAAGGGTGAGATGCTGGTACATTACTAAGAGTTCTGTACTCCGAATAGCTTTCAAATAGTAGGTGAAGGTTTGCCACATATAAAACGACAGAGTTCTGGACACATAGATATGGGAAAGGGTGAGATGCTGATGTTCAACCGAAAGTTATGAGCAAAAAAGTGTGTTGAGCAATAGGCTTAGAGAAAGGTGAGATGCTGATACATTACTAAGAGTTCTGTACTTCAGAAAGCTGTCAATTAATAGATAAAGGTCTGCTACACATAAAACAAGAGAGTTCTGGCCATGTAGAGTTGAAAAAGGGTGAGATGCTGAGGTCCAACCGAGAGTCATATTTCAAAAAAATGAATTGAGCAATGGACTTAGAGAAGGGTGAGATGCTGATACATTACTAAGAGTTCTGTACTCCGAAAAGCTTTCAAATAGTAGATGAAGGTCTGCCACATATAAAACGATAGAGTTCTGTACATACAGAGATGAGAGAGGGTGAGATGCTAATGTTCAAAGGAGAGTTATGAGCCAAAAAAAGTGTTTTGAGCAACAGGCTTAGAGAAAGGTGAGATGCTGATACATTACTAAGAGTTCTGTACTTCAAAAAGCTGTCAATTATTAGATAAAGGTCTGTCACACATAAAACAAGAGAGTTCTGGCCATGTAGAGTTGAAAAAGGGTGAGATGCTGAGGTCCAACCGAGAGTCATATGTCAAAAAAATGAATTGAGCAATGGACTTAAACAAGGGTGAGATGCTGATACATTACTAAGAGTTCTGTACTCCGAATAGCTTTCAAATAGTAGGTGAAGGTTTGCCACATATAAAACGACAGAGTTCTGGACACATAGATATGGGAAAGGGTGAGATGCTGATGTTCAACCGAAAGTTATGAGCAAAAAAGTGTGTTGAGCAATAGGCTTAGAGAAAGGTGAGATGCTGATACATTACTAAGAGTTCTGTACTTCAGAAAGCTGTCAATTAATAGATAAAGGTCTGCTACACATAAAACAAGAGAGTTCTGGCCATGTAGAGTTGAAAAAGGGTGAGATGCTGAGGTCCAACCGAGAGTCATATGTCAAAAAAATGAATTGAGCAATGGACTTAAACAAGGGTGAGATGCTGATACATTACTAAGAGTTCTGTACTCCGAATAGCTTTCAAATAGTAGGTGAAGGTTTGCCACATATAAAACGACAGAGTTCTGGACACATAGATATGGGAAAGGGTGAGATGCTGATGTTCAACCGAAAGTTATGAGCAAAAAAGTGTGTTGAGCAATAGGCTTAGAGAAAGGTGAGATGCTGATACATTACTAAGAGTTCTGTACTTCAGAAAGCTGTCAATTAATAGATAAAGGTCTGTCACACATAAAACAAGAGAGTTCTGGCCATGTAGAGTTGAAAAAGGGTGAGATGCTGAGGTCCAACCGAGAGTCATATTTCAAAAAAATGAATTGAGCAATGGACTTAGAGAAGGGTGAGATGCTGATACATTACTAAGAGTTCTGTACTCCGAAAAGCTTTCAAATAGTAGATGAAGGTCTGCCACATATAAAACGATAGAGTTCTGTACATAAAGAGATGAGAGAGGGTGAGATGCTAATGTTCAAACGAGAGTTATGAGCCAAAAAAAGTGTTTTGAGCAACAGGCTTAGAGAAAGGTGAGATGCTGATACATTACTAAGAGTTCTGTACTTCAAAAAGCTGTCAATTATTAGATAAAGGTCTGTCACACATAAAACAAGAGAGTTCTGGCCATGTAGAGTTGAAAAAGGGTGAGATTCTGAGGTCCAACCGAGAGTCATATGCAAAAAAAAGAGTTTTGAGTAATAAGCTTAAACAAGGGTGAGATGCTGATACATTACTAAGAGTTCTGTACTCCGAATAGCTTTCAAATAGTAGGTGAAGGTTTGCTACATATAAAACGACAGAGTTCTGGACACATAGATATGGGAAAGGGTGAGATGCTGATGTTCAACCGAAAGTTATGAGCAAAAAAGTGTGTTGAGCAATAGGCTTAGAGAAAGGTGAGATGCTGATACATTACTAAGAGTTCTGTACTTCAGAAAGCTGTCAATTAATACATAAAGGTCTGCTACACATGAAACAAGAGAGTTCTGGCCATGTAGAGTTGAAAAAGGGTGAGATGCTGAGGTCCAACCGAGAGTCATATGTCAAAAAAATGAATTGAGCAATGGACTTAAACAAGGGTGAGATGCTGATACATTACTAAGAGTTCTGTACTCCGAATAGCTTTCAAATAGTAGGTGAAGGTTTGCCACATATAAAACGACAGAGTTCTGGACACATAGATATGGGAAAGGGTGAGATGCTGATGTTCAACCGAAAGTTATGAGCAAAAAAGTGTGTTGAGCAATAGGCTTAGAGAAAGGTGAGATGCTGATACATTACTAAGAGTTCTGTACTTCAGAAAGCTGTCAATTAATAGATAAAGGTCTGCTACACATAAAACAAGAGAGTTCTGGCCATGTAGAGTTGAAAAAGGGTGAGATGCTGAGGTCCAACCGAGAGTCATATTTCAAAAAAATGAATTGAGCAATGGACTTAGAGAAGGGTGAGATGCTGATACATTACTAAGAGTTCTGTACTCCGAAAAGCTTTCAAATAGTAGATGAAGGTCTGCCACATATAAAACGATAGAGTTCTGTACATAAAGAGATGAGAGAGGGTGAGATGCTAATGTTCAAACGAGAGTTATGAGCCAAAAAAAGTGTTTTGAGCAACAGGCTTAGAGAAAGGTGAGATGCTGATACATTACTAAGAGTTCTGTACTTCAAAAAGCTGTCAATTATTAGATAAAGGTCTGTCACACATAAAACAAGAGAGTTCTGGCCATGTAGAGTTGAAAAAGGGTGAGATGCTGAGGTCCAACCGAGAGTCATATGTCAAAAAAATGAATTGAGCAATGGACTTAAACAAGGGTGAGATGCTGGTACATTACTAAGAGTTCTGTACTCCGAATAGCTTTCAAATAGTAGGTGAAGGTTTGCCACATATAAAACGACAGAGTTCTGGACACATAGATATGGGAAAGGGTGAGATGCTGATGTTCAACCGAAAGTTATGAGCAAAAAAGTGTGTTGAGCAATAGGCTTAGAGAAAGGTGAGATGCTGATACATTACTAAGAGTTCTGTACTTCAGAAAGCTGTCAATTAATAGATAAAGGTCTGCTACACATAAAACAAGAGAGTTCTGGCCATGTAGAGTTGAAAAAGGGTGAGATGCTGAGGTCCAACCGAGAGTCATATGTCAAAAAAATGAATTGAGCAATGGACTTAAACAAGGGTGAGATGCTGATACATTACTAAGAGTTCTGTACTCCGAATAGCTTTCAAATAGTAGGTGAAGGTTTGCCACATATAAAACGACAGAGTTCTGGACACATAGATATGGGAAAGGGTGAGATGCTGATGTTCAACCGAAAGTTATGAGCAAAAAAGTGTGTTGAGCAATAGGCTTAGAGAAAGGTGAGATGCTGATACATTACTAAGAGTTCTGTACTTCAGAAAGCTGTCAATTAATAGATAAAGGTCTGCTACACATAAAACAAGAGAGTTCTGGCCATGTAGAGTTGAAAAAGGGTGAGATGCTGAGGTCCAACCGAGAGTCATATTTCAAAAAAATGAATTGAGCAATGGACTTAGAGAAGGGTGAGACGCTGATACATTACTAAGAGTTCTGTACTCCGAAAAGCTTTCAAATAGTAGATGAAGGTCTGCCACATATAAAACGATAGAGTTCTGTACATACAGAGATGAGAGAGGGTGAGATGCTAATGTTCAAACGAGAGTTATGAGCCAAAAAAAGTGTTTTGAGCAACAGGCTTAGAGAAAGGTGAGATGCTGATACATTACTAAGAGTTCTGTACTTCAAAAAGCTGTCAATTATTAGATAAAGGTCTGTCACACATAAAACAAGAGAGTTCTGGCCATGTAGAGTTGAAAAAGGGTGAGATGCTGAGGTCCAACCGAGAGTCATATGTCAAAAAAATGAATTGAGCAATGGACTTAAACAAGGGTGAGATGCTGATACATTACTAAGAGTTCTGTACTCCGAATAGCTTTCAAATAGTAGGTGAAGGTTTGCCACATATAAAACGACAGAGTTCTGGACACATAGATATGGGAAAGGGTGAGATGCTGATGTTCAACCGAAAGTTATGAGCAAAAAAGTGTGTTGAGCAATAGGCTTAGAGAAAGGTGAGATGCTGATACATTACTAAGAGTTCTGTACTTCAGAAAGCTGTCAATTAATAGATAAAGGTCTGCTACACATAAAACAAGAGAGTTCTGGCCATGTAGAGTTGAAAAAGGGTGAGATGCTGAGGTCCAACCGAGAGTCATATGTCAAAAAAATGAATTGAGCAATGGACTTAAACAAGGGTGAGATGCTGATACATTACTAAGAGTTCTGTACTCCGAATAGCTTTCAAATAGTAGGTGAAGGTTTGCCACATATAAAACGACAGAGTTCTGGACACATAGATATGGGAAAGGGTGAGATGCTGATGTTCAACCGAAAGTTATGAGCAAAAAAGTGTGTTGAGCAATAGGCTTAGAGAAAGGTGAGATGCTGATACATTACTAAGAGTTCTGTACTTCAGAAAGCTGTCAATTAATAGATAAAGGTCTGCTACACATAAAACAAGAGAGTTCTGGCCATGTAGAGTTGAAAAAGGGTGAGATGCTGAGGTCCAACCGAGAGTCATATTTCAAAAAAATGAATTGAGCAATGGACTTAGAGAAGGGTGAGATGCTGATACATTACTAAGAGTTCTGTACTCCGAAAAGCTTTCAAATAGTAGATGAAGGTCTGCCACATATAAAACGATAGAGTTCTGTACATACAGAGATGAGAGAGGGTGAGATGCTAATGTTCAAACGAGAGTTATGAGCCAAAAAAAGTGTTTTGAGCAACAGGCTTAGAGAAAGGTGAGATGCTGATACATTACTAAGAGTTCTGTACTTCAAAAAGCTGTCAATTATTAGATAAAGGTCTGTCACACATAAAACAAGAGAGTTCTGGCCATGTAGAGTTGAAAAAGGGTGAGATGCTGAGGTCCAACCGAGAGTCATATGTCAAAAAAATGAATTGAGCAATGGACTTAAACAAGGGTGAGATGCTGATACATTACTAAGAGTTCTGTACTCCGAATAGCTTTCAAATAGTAGGTGAAGGTTTGCCACATATAAAACGACAGAGTTCTGGACACATAGATATGGGAAAGGGTGAGATCCTGATGTTCAAACGAAAGTTATGAGCAAAAAAGTGTGTTGAGCAATAGGCTTAGAGAAAGGTGAGATGCTGATACATTACTAAGAGTTCTGTACTTCAGAAAGCTGTCAATTAATAGATAAAGGTCTGCTACACATAAAACAAGAGAGTTCTGGCCATGTAGAGTTGAAAAAGGGTGAGATGCTGAGGTCCATCCGAGAGTCATATGTCAAAAAAATGAATTGAGGAATGGACTTAGAGAAGGGTGAGATGCTGAATTACTAAGAGTTCTGTACTTCAGAAAGCTGTCAATTAATAGATAAAGGTCTGCTACACACAAAACAAGAGAGTTCTGGCCATGTGAAGTTGAAAAACTGTGAGATGCTGAGGTCCAACCGAGAGTCATATGTCAAAAAAATGAATTGAGCAATGGACTTAGAGAAGGGTGAGATGCTGATACATTACTAAGAGTTCTGTACTCCGAAAAGCTTTCAAACAGTAGATGAAGGTCTGCCACATATAAAACAACAGAGTTCTGTACACAAAGAGATGAGAGAGGGTGAGATGCTAACGTTCAAACGAGAGTTATGAGCCAAAAAAAGTGTATTGAGCAACAGGCTTAGAGAAAGGTGAGATGCTGATACACTACTAGGAGTTCTGTACTTCAGAAAGCTGTCAATTAATAGATAAAGGTCTGCTACATATAAAACAAGAGAGATATGGTTTGTATATATGGCTATGGATATGGCTCACCGTTTTTCAACTCTACATGGCCAGAACTCTCTTGTTTTATGTGTAGTAGACCTTTATCTATTAACTGACAGCTTTCTGAAGTACAGAACTCTTAGTTATGTATCAGCATCTCACCTTTCTCTAAGCCTATTGCTCAACACACTTTTTTGCTCATAACTTTCGGTTGAACATCAGCATCTCACCCTTTCTCATCTTTTAGTGTCCAGAACTCTTGTGTTTTATATGTAGCAGACTTTCACCTACTATTTGAAAGCTTTTTGGAGTACAGAACTCTTAGTAATGTATTAGCATCTCACCCTTGTTTAAGCTTATTACTCAAAACTCTTTTTTTTGCATATGACTCTCGGTTGGACCTCAGAATCTCACCTTTTTTCAACTCTACATGGCCAGAACTCTCTTGTTTTATGTGTGACAAACCTTTATCTAATAATTGACAGCTTTTTGAAGTACAAAACTCTTAGTAATGTATCAGCATCTCACCTTTCTCTAAGCCTGTTGCTCAACACACTTTTTTTGGCTCATAACTCTCGTTTGAACATTAGCATCTCACCCTCTCTCATCTCTTTGTGAACAGAACTCTGACGTTTTATATGTGGCAGACCTTCATCTACTATTTGAAAGCTTGTCATAGTACAGAACTCTTAGTAATGTATCAGCATCTCACCCTTCTCTAAGTCCATTGCTCAATTCATTTTTTTGACATATGACTCTCGGTTGGACCTCAGCATCTCACCCTTTTTCAACTCTACATGGCCAGAACTCTCTTGTTTTATGTGTAGCTGACCTTTATCTAATAATTGACAGCTTTCTGAAGTACAGAACTCTTAGTAATGTATCAGCATCTCACCTTTCTCTAAGCCTGTTGCTCAACACACTTTTTTTGGCTCATAACTCTCGTTTGAACATTAGCATCTCACCCTCTCTCATCTCTTTGTGATCAGAACTCTGTCGTTTTATATGTGGCAGACCTTCACCTACTATTTGAAAGCTTTGCGGAGTACAGAACTCTTAGTAATGTATCAGCATCTCACCCTTCTCTAAGTCCATTGCTCAATTCATTTTTTTGCTCATAACTATCGTTTGAACCTTAGCATCTCACCCTTTCTCACCTTTTTGTGTCCAGAACTCCTTTGTTTTATATGTGGCAGACTTTCACCTATTATTTGAAAGCTTTTCGGAGTACAGAACTCTTAGTAATGTATCAGCATCTCGCCCTTGTTTAAGCTTATTACTCAAAGCTCTTTTTTTTGCATATGACTCTCGGTTGGACCTCAGCATCTCACCCTTTTTCAACTCTACATGGCCAGAACTCTCTTGTTTTATGTGTAGCTGACCTTTATCTAATAATTGACAGCTTTCTGAAGTACAGAACTCTTAGTAATGTATCAGCATCTCACCTTTCTCTAAGCCTGTTGCTCAACACACTTTTTTTGGCTCATAACTCTCGTTTGAACATTAGCATCTCACCCTCTCTCATCTCTTTGTGATCAGAACTCTGTCGTTTTATATGTGGCAGACCTTCACCTACTATTTGAAAGCTTTGCGGAGTACAGAACTCTTAGTAATGTATCAGCATCTCACCCTTCTCTAAGTCCATTGCTCAATTCATTTTTTTGCTCATAACTATCGTTTGAACCTTAGCATCTCACCCTTTCTCACCTTTTTGTGTCCAGAACTCCTTTGTTTTATATGTGGCAGACTTTCACCTATTATTTGAAAGCTTTTCGGAGTACAGAACTCTTAGTAATGTATCAGCATCTCGCCCTTGTTTAAGCTTATTACTCAAAGCTCTTTTTTTTGCATATGACTCTCGGTTGGACCTCAACATCTCACCCTTTTTCAACTCTACATGGCCAGAACTCTCTTGTTTAATGTGTAGCTGATCTTTATCTAATAATTGACAGCTTTCTGAAGTACAGAACTCTTAGTAATGTATCAGCATCTCACCTTTCTCTAAGCCTGTTGCTCAACACACTTTTTTTGGCTCATAACTCTCGTTTGAACATAAGCATCTCACCATCTCTCATCTCTTTGTGAACAGAACTCTGTCGTTTTATATGTGGCAGACCTTCATCTACTATTTGAAAGCTTGTCATAGTACAGAACTCTTAGTAATGTATCAGCATCTCACCCTTCTCTAAGTCCATTGCTCAATTCATTTTTTTGACATATGACTCTCGGTTGGACCTGAGCATCTCACCCTTTTTCAACTCTACATGGCCAGAACTCTCTTGTTTTATGTGTGACAGACCTTTATCTAATAATTAACAGCTTTTTGAAGTACAGAACTCTTAGTAATGTATCAGCATCTCACCCTTCTCTAAGTCCATTGCTCAATTCATTTTTTTGACATATGACTCTCGGTTGGACCTCAGCATTTCGCCCTTTTTCAACTCTACATGGCCAGAACTCTCTTGTTTTATGTGTAGCTGACCTTTATCTAATAATTGACAGCTTTCTGAAGTACAGAACTCTTAGTAATGTATCAGCATCTCACCTTTCTCTAAGCCTATTACTCAACACACTTTTTTGCTCATAACTTTCGGTTGAACATCAGCATCTCACCCTTTCTCATCTTTTAGTGTCCAGAACTCTTGTGTTTTATATGTGGCAGACTTTCACCTACTATTTGAAAGCTTTTCGGAGTACAGAACTCTTAGTAATGTATCAGCATCTCACCCTTGTTTTAGCTTATTACTCAAAACTCTTTTTTTTGCATATGACTCTCGGTTGGACCTCAGAATCTCACCTTTTTTCAACTCTACATGGCCAGTACTCTCTTGTTTTATGTGTGACAAACCTTTATCTAATAATTGACAGCTTTTTGAAGTACAAAACTCTTAGTAATGTATCAGCATCTCACCTTTCTCTAAGCCTGTTGCTCAACACACTTTTTTTGGCTCATAACTCTCGTTTGAACATTAGCATCTCACCCTCTCTCATCTCTTTGTGAACAGAACTCTGACGTTTTATATGTGGCAGACCTTCATCTACTATTTGAAAGCTTGTCATAGTACAGAACTCTTAGTAATGTATCAGCATCTCACCCTTCTCTAAGTCCATTGCTCAATTCATTTTTTTGACATATGACTCTCGGTTGGACCTCAGCATCTCACCCTTTTTCAACTCTACATGGCCAGAACTCTCTTGTTTTATGTGTAGCTGACCTTTATCTAATAATTGACAGCTTTCTGAAGTACAGAACTCTTAGTAATGTATCAGCATCTCACCTTTCTCTAAGCCTGTTGCTCCACACACTTTTTTTGGCTCATAACTCTCGTTTGAACATTAGCATCTCACCCTCTCTCATCTCTTTGTGATCAGAACTCTGTCGTTTTATATGTGGCAGACCTTCACCTACTATTTGAAAGCTTTGCGGAGTACAGAACTCTTAGTAATGTATCAGCATCTCACCCGTCTCTAAGTCCATTGCTCAATTCATTTTTTTGCTCATAACTATCGTTTGAACCTTAGCATCTCACCCTTTCTCATCTTTTTGTGTCCAGAACTCTTTTGTTTTATATGTGGCAGACTTTCACCTATTATTTGAAAGCTTTTCGGAGTACAGAACTCTTAGTAATGTATCAGCATCTCGCCCTTGTTTAAGCTTATTACTCAAAGCTCTTTTTTTTGCATATGACTCTCGGTTGGACCTCAACATCTCACCCTTTTTCAACTCTACATGGCCAGAACTCTCTTGTTTAATGTGTAGCTGATCTTTATCTAATAATTGACAGCTTTCTGAAGTACAGAACTCTTAGTAATGTATCAGCATCTCACCTTTCTCTAAGCCTGTTGCTCAACACACTTTTTTTGGCTCATAACTCTCGTTTGAACATAAGCATCTCACCATCTCTCATCTCTTTGTGAACAGAACTCTGTCGTTTTATATGTGGCAGACCTTCATCTACTATTTGAAAGCTTCTCATAGTACAGAACTCTTAGTAATGTATCAGCATCTCACCCTTCTCTAAGTCCATTGCTCAATTCATTTTTTTGACATATGACTCTCGGTTGGACCTGAGCATCTCACCCTTTTTCAACTCTACATGGCCAGAACTCTCTTGTTTTATGTGTAGTAGACCTTTATCTATTATTTGACAGCTTTCTGAGGTACAGAACTCTTAGTAATGTATCAGCATCTCACCTTTCTCTAAGCCTATTGCTCAACACACTTTTTTGCTCATAACTTTCGGTTGAACATCAGCATCTCACCCTTTCTCATCTTTTAGTGTCCAGAACTCTTGTGTTTTATATGTGGCAGACTTTCACCTACTATTTGAAAGCTTTTCGGAATACAGAACTCTTAGTAATGTATCAGCATCTCACTCTTGTTTAAGCTTATTACTCAAAACTCTTTTTTTTGCATATGACTCTCGGTTGGACCTCAGAATCTCACCTTTTTTCAACTCTACATGGCCAGAACTCTCTTGTTTTATGTGTGACAGACCTTTATCTAATAATTAACAGCTTTTTGAAGTACAGAACTCTTAGTAATGTATCAGCATCTCACCCTTCTCTAAGTCCATTGCTCAATTCATTTTTTTGACATATGACTCTCGGTTGGACCTCAGCATTTCGCCCTTTTTCAACTCTACATGGCCAGAACTCTCTTGTTTTATGTGTAGCTGACCTTTATCTAATAATTGACAGCTTTCTGAAGTACAGAACTCTTAGTAATGTATCAGCATCTCACCTTTCTCTAAGCCTATTACTCAACACACTTTTTTGCTCATAACTTTCGGTTGAACATCAGCGTCTCACCCTTTCTCATCTTTTAGTGTCCAGAACTCTTGTGTTTTATATGTGGCAGACTTTCACCTACTATTTGAAAGCTTTTCGGAGTACAGAACTCTTAGTAATGTATCAGCATCTCACCCTTGTTTTAGCTTATTACTCAAAACTCTTTTTTTTGCATATGACTCTCGGTTGGACCTCAGAACCTCACCTTTTTTTAACTCTACATGGTCAGAACTCTCTTGTTTTATGTGTGACAGACTTTTATCTAATAATTGACAGCTTTTTGAAGTGCAGAACTCTTAGTAATGTATCAGCATCTCACCCTTCTCTAAGCCTACTCAACACACTTTTTTGGCTCACAACTCTCGTTTGAACCTTAGCATCTCACCCTTTCTCATCTTTTTGTGTCCAGAACTCTTTTGTTTTATAAGTAGCAGACCTCCAACTACTATATGAAAGCTTTTTGGAGTACAGAACTCTTAGTAATGTATCAACATCTCACCCTTGTTTTAGCTTATTACTCAAAACTCTTTTTTTCGCATATGACTCTCGGTTAGACCTCAGCATCTCACCCTTTTGTCAACTCTACATGGCCAGAACTCGTTCGTTTTATATGTGGCAGACTTTCATCTACTATTTGAAAGCTTTTCGGAGTACAGAACTCTTAGTAATATATCAGCATCTCACCCTTCTCTAAGTTCATTGCTCAACACACTTTTTTTGGCTTATAACTATCGTTTGAACCTTAGCATCTCACCCTTTCTCATCTTTTTGTGTCCAGAACTCTTTTGTTTTATATGTGGCAGACTTTCACCTGTTATTTGAAAGCTTTTCGGAGTACAGAACTCTTATTAATGTATCAGCATCTCACCCTTCTCTAAGTCCATTGCTCAATTCATTTTTTTGACATGTGACTCTCGGTTGGACCTCAGCATCTCACCCTTTTTCAACTCTACATGGCCAGAACTCTCTTGTTTTATGTGAACTAGACCTTTATCTATTAACTGACAGCTTTCTGAAGTACAGAACTCTTAGTTATGTATCAGCATCTCACCTTTCTCTAAGCCTATTGCTCAACACACTTTTTTGCTCATAACTTTCGGTTGAACATCAGCATCTCACCCTTTCCCATATCTATGTGTCCAGAACTCTGTCGTTTTATATGTGGCAATCCTTCACCTACTATTTGAAAGCTTTGCGGAGTACAGAACTCTAGTAATGTATCAGCATCTAACCTTCCTCTAAGCCTATTGCTCAACACACTTTTTTGCTCATAACTTTCGGTTGAACATCAGCATCTCACCCTTTCTCATCTTTTAGTGTCCAGAACTCTTGTGTTTTATATGCGGCAGACTTTAACCTACTATTTGAAAGCTTTTCGGAGTACAGAACTCTTAGTAATGTATTAGCATCTCACCCTTGTTTAAGCTTATTATTCAAAACTCTTTTTTTTGCATATGACTCTCGGTTGGACCTCAGAATCTCACCTTTTTTCAACTCTACATGGCCAGAACTCTCTTGTTTTATGTGTGACAGACTTTTATCTAATAATTGACAGCTTTTTGAAGTACAGAACTCTTAGTAATGTATCAGCATCTCACCTTTCTCTAAGCCTGTTGCTCAACACACTTTTTTTGGCTCATAACTCTCGTTTGAACATTTGCATCTCACCCTCTCTCATCTCTTTGTGAACAGAACTCTGTCGTTTTATATGTGGCAGACCTTCATCTACTATTTGAAAGCTTGTCATAGTACAGAACTCTTAGTAATGTATCAGCATCTCACCCTTCTCTAAGTCCATTGCTCAATTCATTTTTTTGACATATGACTCTCGGTTGGACCTCAGCATCTCACCGTTTTTCAACTCTACATGGCTAGAACTCTCTTGTTTTATGTGTAGTAGACCTTTATCTATTAACTGACAGCTTTCTGAAGTACAGAACTCTTAGTTATGTATCAGCATCTCACCTTTCTCTAAGCCTATTGCTCAACACACTTTTTTGCTCATAACTTTCGGTTGAACATCAGCATCTCACCCTTTCTCATCTTTTAGTGTCCAGAACTCTTGTGTTTTATATGTAGCAGACTTTCACCTACTATTTGAAAGCTTTTTGGAGTACAGAACTCTTAGTAATGTATTAGCATCTCACCCTTGTTTAAGCTTATTACTCAAAACTCTTTTTTTTGCATATGACTCTCGGTTGGACCTCAGAATCTCACCTTTTTTCAACTCTACATGGCCAGAACTCTCTTGTTTTATGTGTGACAAACCTTTATCTAATAATTGACAGCTTTTTGAAGTACAAAACTCTTAGTAATGTATCAGCATCTCACCTTTCTCTAAGCCTGTTGCTCAACACACTTTTTTTGGCTCATAACTCTCGTTTGAACATTAGCATCTCACCCTCTCTCATCTCTTTGTGAACAGAACTCTGACGTTTTATATGTGGCAGACCTTCATCTACTATTTGAAAGCTTGTCATAGTACAGAACTCTTAGTAATGTATCAGCATCTCACCCTTCTCTAAGTCCATTGCTCAATTCATTTTTTTGACATATGACTCTCGGTTGGACCTCAGCATCTCACCCTTTTTCAACTCTACATGGCCAGAACTCTCTTGTTTTATGTGTAGCTGACCTTTATCTAATAATTGACAGCTTTCTGAAGTACAGAACTCTTAGTAATGTATCAGCATCTCACCTTTCTCTAAGCCTGTTGCTCAACACACTTTTTTTGGCTCATAACTCTCGTTTGAACATTAGCATCTCACCCTCTCTCATCTCTTTGTGATCAGAACTCTGTCGTTTTATATGTGGCAGACCTTCACCTACTATTTGAAAGCTTTGCGGAGTACAGAACTCTTAGTAATGTATCAGCATCTCACCCTTCTCTAAGTCCATTGCTCAATTCATTTTTTTGCTCATAACTATCGTTTGAACCTTAGCATCTCACCCTTTCTCATCTTTTTGTGTCCAGAACTCTTTCGTTTTATATGTGGCAGACTTTCACCTATTATTTGAAAGCTTTTCGGAGTACAGAACTCTTAGTAATGTATCAGCATCTCGCCCTTGTTTAAGCTTATTACTCAAAGCTCTTTTTTTTGCATATGACTCTCGGGTGGACCTCAACATCTCACCCTTTTTCAACTCTACATGGCCAGAACTCTCTTGTTTTATGTGTGACAGACCTTTATCTAATAATTAACAGCTTTTTGAAGTACAGAACTCTTAGTAATGTATCAGCATCTCACCCTTCTCTAAGTCCATTGCTCAATTCATTTTTTTGACATATGACTCTCGGTTGGACCTCAGCATTTCGCCCTTTTTCAACTCTACATGGCCAGAACTCTCTTGTTTTATGTGTAGCTGACCTTTATCTAATAATTGACAGCTTTCTGAAGTACAGAACTCTTAGTAATGTATCAGCATCTCACCTTTCTCTAAGCCTATTACTCAACACACTTTTTTGCTCATAACTTTCGGTTGAACATCAGCATCTCACTCTTTCTCATCTTTTAGTGTCCAGAACTCTTGTGTTTTATATGTGGCAGACTTTCACCTACTATTTGAAAGCTTTTCGGAGTACAGAACTCTTAGTAATGTATCAGCATCTCACTCTTGTTTAAGCTTATTACTCAAAACTCTTTTTTTTGCATATGACTCTCGGTTGGACCTCAGAATCTCACCTTTTTTCAACTCTACATGGCCAGAACTCTCTTGTTTTATGTGTGACAGACCTTTATCTAATAATTAACAGCTTTTTGAAGTACAGAACTCTTAGTAATGTATCAGCATCTCACCCTTCTCTAAGTCCATTGCTCAATTCATTTTCTTGACATATGACTCTCGGTTGGACCTCAGCATTTCGCCCTTTTTCAACTCTACATGGCCAGAACTCTCTTGTTTTATGTGTAGCTGACCTTTATCTAATAATTGACAGCTTTCTGAAGTACAGAACTCTTAGTAATGTATCAGCATCTCACCTTTCTCTAAGCCTATTACTCAACACACTTTTTTGCTCATAACTTTCTGTTGAACATCAGCATCTCACCCTTTCTCATCTTTTAGTGTCCAGAACTCTTGTGTTTTATATGTGGCAGACTTTCACCTACTATTTGAAAGCTTTTCGGAGTACAGAACTCTTAGTAATGTATCAGCATCTCACCCTTGTTTTAGCTTATTACTCAAAACTCTTTTTTTTGCATATGACTCTCGGTTGGACCTCAGAATCTCACCTTTTTTTAACTCTACATGGTCAGAACTCTCTTGTTTTATGTGTGACAGACTTTTATCTAATAATTGACAGCTTTTTGAAGTGCAGAACTCTTAGTAATGTATCAGCATCTCACCCTTCTCTAAGCCTATTACTCAACACACTTTTTTGGCTCACAACTCTCGTTTGAACCTTACCATCTCACCCTTTCTCATCTTTTTGTGTCCAGAACTCTTTTGTTTTATAAGTAGCAGACCTCCAACTACTATTTGAAAGCTTTTTGGAGTACAGAACTCTTAGTAATGTATCAACATCTCACCCTTGTTTTAGCTTATTACTCAAAACTCTTTTTTTCGCATATGACTCTCGGTTAGACCTCAGCATCTCACCCTTTTGTCAACTCTACATGGCCAGAACTCGTTCGTTTTATATGTGGCAGACTTTCATCTACTATTTGAAAGCTTTTCGGAGTACAGAACTCTTAGTAATATATCAGCATCTCACCCTTCTCTAAGTCCATTGCTCAACACACTTTTTTTGGCTTATAACTATCGTTTGAACCTTAGCATCTCACCCTTTCTCATCTTTTTGTGTCCAGAACTCTTTTGTTTTATATGTGGCAGACTTTCACCTGTTATTTGAAAGCTTTTCGGAGTACAGAACTCTTAGTAATGTATCAGCATCTCACCCTTCTCTAAGTCCATTGCTCAATTCATTTTTTTGACATATGACTCTCGGTTGGACCTCAGCATCTCACCCTTTTCCAACTCTACATGGCCAGAACTCTCTTGTTTTATGTGTGACAGACTTTTATCTAATAATTGACAGCTTTTTGAAGTGCAGAACTCTTAGTAATGTATCAGCATCTCACCCTTCTCTAAGCCTATTACTCAACACACTTTTTTTGGCTCACAACTCTCGTTTGAACCTTAGCATCTCACCCTTTCTCATCTTTTTGTGTCCAGAACTCTTTTGTTTTATAAGTAGCAGACCTCCAACTACTATTTGAAAGCTTTTTGGTGTACAGAACTCTTAGTAATGTATCAACATCTCACCCTTGTTTTAGCTTATTACTCAAAACTCTTTTTTTCGCATATGACTCTCGGTTGGACCTCAGCATCTCACCCTTTTGTCAACTCTACATGGCCAGAACTCGTTCGTTTTAAATGTGGCAGACTTTCATCTACTATTTGAAAGCTTTTCGGAGTACAGAACTCTTAGTAATATATCAGCATCTCACCCTTCTCTAAGTCCATTGCTCAACACACTTTTTTTGGCTTATAACTCTCGTTTGAACATTAGCATCTCACCCTCTCTCATCTCTTTGTGAACAGAACTCTGTCGTTTTATATGTGGCAGACCTTCATCTACTATTTGAAAGCTTGTCATAGTACAGAACTCTTAGTAATGTATCAGCATCTCACCTTTCTCTAAGCCTATTACCCAACACACTTTTTTGCTCATAACTTTCGGTTGAACATCAGCATCTCACCCTTTTTCAACTCTACATGGCCAGAACTCTCTTGTTTTATCTGTGGCTGACCTTTATCTAATAATTGACAGTTTTTTGAAGTACAGAACTCTTAGTAATGTATCAGCATCTCAGCTTTCTCTAGCCTATTGCTCAACACACTTTTTTTGACTCATAACTCTCGTTTGAACCTTAGCATCTTACCTTTTCTCATCTCTTTGTGTACAGAACTCTGTCGTTTTATATGTGGCAGACCTTCACTCACTATTTGAAAGCTTTGCGGAGTACAGAGCTCTTAGTAATGTATCAGCATCTCACCCTTCTCTAAGTCCATTGCTCAATTCATTTTTTTGACATATGACTCTCGGTTGGACCTCAGCATCTCACCCTTTTTCAACTCTACATGGCCAGAACTCTCTTGTTTTATGTGTAGCAGACCTTTATCTATTAATTGACAGCTTTCAGAAGTACAGAACTCTTAGTAATGTATCAGCATCTCACCTTTCTCTAAGCCTATTGCTCAACACACTTTTTTGCTCATAACTTTCGGTTGAACATCAGCATCTCACCCTTTCCCATATCTATGTGTCCAGAACACTCTCGTTTTATATGTGGCAGACCTCTACCTACCATTTAAAAGTATTTTGGAGTACATAACTCTTAGAAGTGTATCAGCATCTCACCCTTGTTTAAACGTATTGGTCAAAACGGTAAGTTTTTTTGGCACATAACTCTCAGTTAAACCATATCATCTCACCTTATTTCAACTCAATATGTTCAGAACTCTGTTATTTCTTATTTAGCAGACTGTATCTATGATACAAAAGTATAATAATGCACAGAACTCTAAGTTAGGTGACAGCATATCACCATTTTTTAAGTGTTGTGTAGAACATATTCGTCTTTTCGTGTGTGATCTCTCTATACTCAGTATATATAAACCTCAGTATCTCTGTCCTATATAGTGTTTCTTCGATTCTTATTAAAGTCAAGCAGTAGAGCAATCAACAGAATAAGTTTATAATGCAAAACTTCTTAGTTATCCACGTCTGCATGGTCAATGAAGCGAAATTCGATGAAATGCCGTAATATATTTTGTGAAGTTAAAATCTCAATTTTTAAAAATGTGATTTCGATACAAAAATCTATTGAACTATTGTTGAAACTTATCTAGAACTGTGTAACTATGTTAATTACCACTATTTTTGAGGTTTTTTGATGAGATGCTGGAAATTTTTTGTGAAGTTAGCATCTCATTTTTTTAAAGTTCGATTTTGGTACTTAAATCAATGGAACTATTGTTAAAACTTATTGAGAACTATAGAACTATGTGGGATGCCAATAGAACTATCGTTTTTTTGTGAGATGCCAGCAAGTGAGATGCTAAGTTCACATACGTATCACGCTACTACTTAAGGGAGTGGAGCATTGATAATAAATGTTCACAAAATCGGCAATTTTTCATATATATTTTGAAGACTAAAACACACGGGCTCAAAGGGATATGAAGCTTCAAAATATACCCCGGGCGAAGCTTTGGTGGGTCAGCTAGTATTAGTATAAAAATACAGTGTATAATGGTACTAAAGTGAAGTGTGACGGTACCCGTAACGACTGCCATAGATGCTACGATGATAGCCATTTCATACCTACACATATTTGCACTGAGCGGAAATCGAACCCGGGTCCCAGTTGCGTTTATTATCACTATACCACAGAGACAATCTGTTTTTACTTCTTAATATAATATATCTTAGTAATATGAATATCTTAACAACTCATTCTTTATGTCCGCTTGACGGCAATAGGCTCGCCCTCTGTAACGTTGGGATCGAAAAGTTAGCGAAATTTGAATTTTGTTACACCTCTGCCATACATTCATACATACATACATATAATCACGCCTCTAACCCTAGAGGGTTAGGTTGAGGTGAATAAACACCCACATTTCACCAATCATTGAATTCGGTCCCACGTAATAGGGGGTGAGCCTATTGCCGTCTTCCGGGCAATATTGTTGACTCAAGTCATGCATCTGAGGCTGAGTCTGGGCTGTATATATCTGTCTTATGTTAAACAGCCCTATCCCTTAGTCGCCTTGTACAACACCGCATGGGAAGACATAGGGTGGTCAAAATTCTATTCTGCCGAGAACAAAGCGGCAAACGCTGGGATTTACAAGCGTGAGTATATGTACGTATGTACTTCATTCTAAACTAAAATGAACGCTGTTGCTGTTGTGAACGCAAGATCTCAACATAGTTTCAAACTTCAGTTGTCTCTAATCAAATTCGTACCATTTCTGGACAAAGACGAGTCGTGAAGCCATAACATTATTAACCGGTAAAACTATGGTAAACAGGATATGGTCGCTCGAGGTAAAACAAACTGGTGATTGGACTTCCTGAGGACGCCGGATATTGCTCAGTACAAAGGAAAATGGCTCGCAAACTTTACTGTTTCAAGAGATATTTCGGACTCAGTTCAGTGAATATTGTATTAGTTTGACTGATTTGTATTCTTCAAATAATACAAATGTAGTAGTTTATGAAACTATTGTATAATAAGTGATGGCGCATGGCCGAGTGCGGTAATGGACTGTATTGCGGGGATGTAGCTAACTGTTCCATTGACGCTTTACACACAAAAGACAGGTGGTCGGGTTGCCGCGGGCGTGATCCAATCAATGAATGCAACCCGAGAAATTAGGAGAGGATGCACTAACCTTCACGACACACGTGTTTTCATCGCAGCCGGTACACGGATCTTCTCTTCCTTGCTCAGGAGCTGCCGTCAGCGTCACTAGATCACTTGAGGAACACACGAGAGGCACAATCCGATCGGTAAAGGTCTATGAAGCGGTAAGAATGTAACAAATATTAATCATTTTTGAGAGACGCGAGCGCGGCCGTCCTTACGCTGGCTAGTTCAAAGCGAGACTGAGTGTCTATATCACAAATGGCGGACGGAAGCTATATCTACTACTATTCTATGGTTAGTGCGGAAGGGGAGCTGGGTATAGAAGGAGTGTGTTTTCCGCGTCAAGAAATACAGCTTCTACATCGGCGCAACCATTCCCCCCGGCTTGAAGGGTTACCTTCGAAACGACAAATGCGAAACAAATCTAAAGTCTAATCTAAATCTAGGTTTGGGAAATAACAACTAAAATATAAACCTAGATTGGAGCTCGTGCCTACTGCTGGCTAGGCAGCGGGCAGAGGCGAACAAACAACACAACGCAACAGTCTCGACCAAGACGAGACGCGATTAGCCAACAACAAAATAAGGGTCTCTTCACGTGGGACCGATACAACAAGCGAGTGCTTCTTCTCCTCGGGTGGTTCGGAAACCGTAGTGGGATTGAATTGACTAACTGGCCACCCATCTAACGCGGCATGAATCCAGGACGGTCCACCAAACCACAACGGGTGATCCAAAATTTGCGAAGAAAGCAATCCACGAGAGAGACAATCGGCTGGGTTGTCGGTGCCAGCAACGTGAAAGAGATTATGTGGCGCCAATTCAGATTGAATTTTGCCACTCTATTAGCGACGAATGTGTCCCAACGATGGGGCGAAGAGTGGGCCCAACACAAAGCGACTGTTGAGTCCTAAAAGCTAAAAATTACTAATATTAATGCGAAAATTTACAATTATGTCATTAAGCGACACGGAAGTGCTAGTCTTAGCACTGCCATCCAAAACTACACGGAGTTTTAGTAGTAAGCTTATCTTCTCCAATAACTCCGCGGTGCGGGACAATGTACGAAGGCTGGGTCCCGCCAGTGTCCGCAGGCGCAGGTGAGATGTAACCTTTATCTAAATATTCGTTAACAACCTCATCATAGGCCCGCTTCGACTTTGGGGACGCCTGCATCTTTCGTTCCAAACAAAGAAAGCGTTTTTCAGCGGATACACGGGAGCCACCGAGCGAAAACTTGCGGATGGTAGACTCCAGTGGCGGCTCGACGGTGCAACAGAACGAAGCAGTCGAGTGACTAAAACTATCTATAGAAGCGGGTGCGGAACCAATTATAACAAAACCAAGAACTGTTTCCAGTGCGTGCGGAGCGGGGTACGTCGGTCCCCCTTGAACCTTACGTGATAACTGGAGGTGCGGGAGAATCGAAGCGCCGATCAATATATCGACGACTCCAGGAACAGCGTAAGTCTCATCTGCTAAAGGCAAGTCTTTAAATTTCGTTAATAAAGACGTGTCAACCGGGACGGTAGGCAACTGTTCAGCTATTCTATCTATAACGAGCGAATCCATGTCAAACCAAATATTATTATTAAAACGAGATCTAAACCTTGTTTTAACGGTGCCACGAACAGCTGACCGTAAGCTTCCAAAACCCTTCACCACTGAGCGGGTTGAACGCTTATCAACATTGAAACCAAGACGCCGACAACAATCTTGAGTAATAAAATTACTTTGCGAAGCGCCATCTAACAGCGCTCGAACAATGCGCGGCTTACCTAATGCATCAACAATAACAACGCGAGCGGTCGCAAGACACACAGTAGTGAGTGCAGCACTAGCGGAGAACGAACACAAGGTGACGTCATCCGCGGCGGTCACCGGGCGGGCCGGAGCGCGCGCGAGCGCGGGCTGCGGCTGCGGCGCAGGCTGCCGTGTGTCACCGCTCGACGAGCCAACCGTGCTCACATTGGATGCGGCACCACTATTCCCAAAATGAAGCAAAGTGTGGTGTCTCGCTTGACATTTGCGACAACTATTTCTACTATTACACAAAACAACGCGGTGTTTAGTACCGAGACAATTAAAACAAAAATTACTAGCGCGAACAAATTTATAACGATCACTAGGCGACAATTTTAGAAAACCAGGACACCTGTACAGTTGCGAATGATGAGTGCTACACAAAGAGCAAACAGGCGACTGTACATGTGCTGGTGCGGTACTAACATAAGTATGAGTTGACCTCAGTGACTTCGATGACGCATCTACTTTGCGTGCAGAATCAACAACTATCTTCGCGCCTTCATGTTTCGATGAAGAGCGCTGCAATACTTTTATATGCTCGCGAACAAAACTTTCTAAGTCTTCGAACTTAGGAATTTTATTGCCGCGATGATCCGACTCAAACAAACGAATGGTTTCGGAATCTAATTTCCTTAAACCCATATACAAAAATACGAAGTCGCAGAGGTCATCAATCTTTAGGTTCTTTACGGCGCGAACAGCTGACGCGAAAGTATCTAGAAATTTCTCTAAGTTTTGATCGTTACATGCCGCAATAGATTTCAAATCAAACATCTGATCTAAATAGGCGTTAGCTACCGATCTTTTATCCTCATACCTAGCTTTCAAAGTATTTAAAATTAAATTATAATTCTCGGCACTAAACGTAATTCCAGCGCAAACGGTTATAGCTTTACCAGTCAATTTTTCAACGAGATAATGCAACTTTTCGTGATCTGTCAACGAATCGTTCTTATCTATTGTATTCTCAAAACTATCTATAAATAGACACCAATTGCGAATGTTACCATCAAACTCGGGTATTTGATTTGGTGGCAACTTAGGTCGGTCGCGAGTGGGGTTGGGTAGGTCAGCCGGCTTCTCCAAACTCCTAGCGACGCGTTTGATACGACAATACAAATCGTCAAACGACGACAAGGCTTGATAACTCACTGAGTAATCGGGATTCAAATTCAACTCTAAAACGTTGATGTCATGTACTAAGGTTTCGAAATCCGCGCGTAGACTATCTAAGTTTTCTATAGAACACAAGAACGAATCTCTGATGACCAAATCAGAGGTTTTAAGTGCATTATCATAAATCGATTGTACGCGAGAGTAAATCATTTCTTTTTTAGCGTATAAAAGTTTCAATTGAACCTTACCGGTCTTATCAACCTTTGGGGACATGTTTACAATTAAATCTCAAACTAAAGCGCGGTAAACAACAAATATGAAATGACTTAATCTTAGCGGTACAGAGCAGCGAGGCGGCGCGAGCGATAACCGTAGGTAGGTAGGTACTTATAACTGCCAGTGCAAGCTTGAACTAACGCGCATAGCAACAAGATCGTACCTACGCGATGGTCGCTGTCTAGGTTCAACTATTATTTCAGAGATTAAGTATTGCGTAATATCTATTCAAATTAAAATACTTTCGTATGAATTGGGATGAGATGCGAGCGAGGTAGGTACAGCCACGTGTCTACCCACGCAGGTACTAGGCAAATACGACGCGAGCCGAGAACAACGTAATTGAAAAAAACAAAACAAAGCCAAATGCGTTAGGTATTACACTGTGCCTATGCACTAGGGTGTCTAGTATACCTAAGATCTAAGCCTAAATGTCTGGATGCGGGGTTTTCTACTAAAATAACCAGGCACTTAGGTGCGGTGCGAAAATTGTGAACTACGATTAAGTGTTGATATGATACCTAACCTATTTATGTATTAGGTAGGTACAATGCGAGCCAGCGGCGAACGGACAACAAATTCTAAGCCTAAATGTCTGGATGCGGGGTTTTCTACTAAAATAACCAGGCACTTAGGTGCGATGCGCTTATTCCCATTAGAATAATAACAAAATACGAACTACGGCTAAGAATCCGGCTCGATCCGGACCAAAAATGATGGCGCATGGCCGAGTGCGGTAATGGACTGTATTGCGGGGATGTAGCTAACTGTTCCATTGACGCTTTACACACAAAAGACAGGTGGTCGGGTTGCCGCGGGCGTGATCCAATCAATGAATGCAACCCGAGAAATTAGGAGAGGATGCACTAACCTTCACGACACACGTGTTTTCATCGCAGCCGGTACACGGATCTTCTCTTCCTTGCTCAGGAGCTGCCGTCAGCGTCACTAGATCACTTGAGGAACACACGAGAGGCACAATCCGATCGGTAAAGGTCTATGAAGCGGTAAGAATGTAACAAATATTAATCATTTTTGAGAGACGCGAGCGCGGCCGTCCTTACGCTGGCTAGTTCAAAGCGAGACTGAGTGTCTATATCACAAATGGCGGACGGAAGCTATATCTACTACTATTCTATGGTTAGTGCGGAAGGGGAGCTGGGTATAGAAGGAGTGTGTTTTCCGCGTCAAGAAATACAGCTTCTACATCGGCGCAACCAATAAGGCTTCTTAAAATACGAGTCCAAGTTGAGAGTCGTAGCCGAGGCTATAGTTGTATTAATGAAAAAAAATACGAACAGAATTCATAATAACCTCGTGTTGTGTTTCCAGCGATGAGTAGGGTAGCCAGAGCTCATTGGATAGTTTTGTGCCGTCAGTGGGAAGACCAAATACTAGTCCTGCTTTATCTTCTACACTGACGGCACGACCTCTGTGCTTACAGAGTCGGCAGCGCGAGTGTGACTCCTCCGGTGTTGCCCAGTGTGCTTATCTGCCACGTAACTGGTAAAAAATAAAATCAATTATTTTTTTTACCTATTAAATTTCAGAAAAGCACACGGTCCATCTGATAGAAAGTGGTTACTGTGGCCTATGGATGTGTGCAACACCAGGGGCATTATATTAGTTCATTTCCCATTGTAAAAGTGCGTCCCTAAAAGATATTCCACCCGATTGAGCTTGGAGTTCTGTCGTTAAACGAACGGTTGAATTTTATTGGCCCTTAACTGCGTTGAGATGAAACCGAAGGCTGTGTAGCGAATGTTTTACAGTAGCTGATAGTGATGGGATCATTGATAGATAATGTTAACGGGAATTAACGCGATAGTGGTATACCACGCTTCGACCAGGTTACATCGATCGTGGTCACAGGGACTTGCTCAGTGGTGCACACCCGCCGTCTTCGAGTCCATGATATAGAAGGTTTCTTCATGTATACGCACATTGTCGATATTTTAGATATTTTCTCTTCGACATATTCTATAAGTAAACTGTCCTGTGTCTATCCGACTACGCAGAAAAAGGAGGTTACATATTTGTATCACTGGATTGCGCGTTCGCGATTCGGATGGATGTCAGCTATCGTGAACACTCCTACCCCTTTTCTAAGCTCCAGTCTGTCTCTGGAGTAAATTTCAACGAAATCGGTACGTTGCAATTTACTTAATAAAGCGTAACAGACAGAGTTAATATCGCATTTATCAGACTATTATAAATGTGAATATAAAAAGTTTAAAACTAACACTCAACTACTGTAAAATTACGCTCTAAAATATTAAACAAGAAAATATTGGTGTTTACCCATGATCCCACCAGTTCGACCCACTGATGGGCCGTGAATAGCCGTGGTAGTATGCCACTAGTTTAACAAAACAATACATTCTAGGGGAAACGTACGATCACGGCTATTCTTAATATTTTCTTGTTTAATATTTTTTAGAGAGTGATTTTTCAAATAGTCTTACTTAACTTATTTAAAAAAATTCGGATATTGATTGTGGGCTGCGTATGTTACAAAGTAGATATGTATATGTAGGAGTTTTATCAAAAATTTGTTTTCAATTGATATTGTATTCGTTACTTAGAAAATTCTTTGGAAATTACTATTGTGTCCTCGTTCAGCCAAAGTGCATTTTTACGAATTAAAACACCTATTCGAGTCCATCATTTTGAAAGATTTGAATATTCAGTAGAACAAGGTAATGTTTCGAAAAATACGGGAAAATATTGCGTGCCGTCACGTCTAATATCTATAAATTTTGGTTTTTAATTTTTCGAAATTCTTTTTAATAGCTTTTAAATGATATATGAGCGTTTTAGTATCTAATCTTTCGACACATTTGACGGCAATGCGATTGTGAATTTTTCGTCTCGGCATTTGATATTACCTACATAAAATTGTGAAAAAAAAATGGGCACACGCAAAAGATACGTTATGCGTCGCTTTGCCAGGTTAGTCGCATTTCCCCCCATTTTGAGTCTCTCCGATTTTTTTTTCCAGTTTTAAAAATATCCTTTTAACACGATATTATCAAACAAAAAATTCGTAGGGAATCAAGAACAATGTCGCGTACTGATTTGTATGTGTATTCGTTACCTTTGCAGTGGCATTGGAGACGCAGAAAAAAGTGTGGCGTACGCCTAACACTATTGAGACTAAAATCATGGCATCTAATTAAATAGTATGACGTGATCATCTGTTGTTTAGAAAGGCGCATAAAACCCACACGTAACCAACTAGATGCGTATTGGAGAGGATAGGCGGTGGGCCTCTTCCTATCCAGGGGCAGCATGATGAGGACACCGTGGTTCCCACACCCGAGTGGGCCATCTCGCCTTGAGTTAATCGAGGTGCAAGAGATAGTCAGTGGCATTCTCGTCTCTGATCCGACAACAACGATCCGAAAACAACGTGTGGTTTTAGGTGGCTTGAGTCCGACATAACCAGAGGAGGGGGTATATGAGGTTATTTTTTCACTTTAAAAAGAAAAGGAGCAGAGGATAGTAAGCCTGCCATTATACTCGTAGGTACATTGTACGTTGCGGGTCAAAGTTTCGGGTAATTGGTACAATTAAACACATTTATACTAAAATAAAAAAAACAAAATAAAAAAGCCTTATATTTTTTGCGTAATCCAATTACAAATACATTCTTGTTACAAATATATTATTATTATGTTTCATTCTATATTATGTGTCATTATTGTTGTTTTATAATTCTTAGTATTATTAGTTTATTTATATTAATTAATACAATTTCTTATAATTACTACTGATTGTTAATTAATAAATCTAGGATCTGTTCAATAATTAATTTCAATTCCTGTAATAATAGTTTGTTTTATACTCAAATACCGGCCTAAAATGCATGAGGCGTACATATGAGGGTAGTTACCGATTCGCCAAAGACAACGGTAGGCCTCATATAGCCATTTTGTATTGCCCATGTACATGGTAATAAAATTGAAAATTGATTTTATTGTCTCAAGCCAGTCTGTGTGTTTATAACTACTTAATAAGGACTATTTATACTGTTCATTGATGATGATGATGAAATTTGTTGTCACACATATTGAGAATACACCAGTAATTAGTTTTTGGATCCAAAGGACAACTTAGGTGGTAAACAAGCACATGGCCTACCTGATGGAAAGTGGTTACCGTGACCAGTGGAGTCACATCCATGCTGCCGATCCTGTAAGAACAGAGATTTTATGTGCCCTCAGTGCAGAACACAAAATCAGGACAAGCCTTTGGTCTTCCCACTGACAGCACAAAAACTCTCCAGTGAGCTCTGGCTACCCTACTCACCGCCGGGAAAACAACACGAGGTCATTATAGCCGTGGTATTCTGTAGAGTGGAGGTACTTCCCCAGTCGGACTGCTCAATTCGGACGGGAATACCGTCGTGTCCTACCTCCTTTATATGTGTGTTCTCAATAACTTAATTTGGACTTACAAAATGTGGAACAGTATGAAGAATTCATTTCTACACAAGCCTTTGGTCTTCCCACTGACAGCACAAAAACTCTCCAGTGAGCTCTGGCTACCCTACTCACCGCCGGGAAAACAACACGAGGTTATTATAGCCGTGGTATTCTGTAGAGTGCAGGTACTTCCCCAGTTGGACTGCTCAATTCGGACGGGAATACCGTCGTGTCCTACCTCCTTTATATGTGTGTTCTCAATAACTTAATTTGGACTTACAAAATGTGGAACAGTATGAAGAATTCATTTCTTCATACTGTTACACATTGTGTAAGTAATATTGATCTGTATGTTTCCAAAGTTCAGACAGGCAACGACCGTTTTCAACAGGCTTTGTCTAAAGGGCTTTAGTATCACTAGGGAAATATAGGTTGTTTTCAAACATAACATTCTTGTTACAGTGGTTTTTTTCGATAATACAGGAAAACTAGAAGTTTTATTTGTGAAAAATATCGATAAAGGTGACATTTTATGAAGTTCATTGTGTGTTCAATTCTAATGAGTGGTTATATGGTGATGTGGGGATACAGTCAGGGGTACGCGGAGTAGAATTTGGACCACCCCATCACTTGCCATGTGGTGTCGTACAAGGCGACTAAGGGATAGGGCTGTTTAACATCAGATAGATATACTCGTAGATATACAGCCGAGACTCAGCCTCAGATGCATGGCTCGAGTCAACAATAGTGCCCGAAAGACTCACCCCCTATTAAGTGAGACCGAATTTAATGATTGGTGAAATGTGGGTGTATATACATCTCTGGGCATATACTTGAAGCCCTGGATACGCTTATCCATCCTGGCACCTGAAGACCCAAGACAGCGTGTGGTTTTAGTTGGATTTCATTTGGCATAATCAGGTCCTCGGATACCTGGACTGAGATCACTGGACTGGGCGGGGGTTTACTCACCCACCCTTTATCTTAAATTACCTTATGTGGCTTTAAGAGGAACGACTGCCATCTGACTTCCTAACCCCAAGGACTACTCTAGAGCCTCATCCATTAATCAGGTGCTCCGATTTGTGGGCGAGGCATGCGGTTTGTGTCCGTGAGGATTCGTTCTACAGAAAGTTCTTTTGAAACAGTCTTTCTATAAAATGACCTCGATCTGAAAGACATTTAGGTATTTCAAGGATGAAAAGCACTTTACTTACTTTGTTCATTCCGTCAGAATTTGCATATGGAGGTGGAAACTCTTATAATGTAAACAAAAAAAACTGGCAAGAGGCTTTTGTATTTTAGGCAAAGATTATTATGAAAAAAGTAACATCAAATTCTGTACCTATCAAAATTATTCTGTATTTTCAACATGTATACGTGAATTTCTCTTGAAGTGCAAAAAGAATCACTAGTATTTGAACCAATCTACTTCATGGCTATTATATCTGGTGATTACATTCGAAAGATTCGAAAAAACAGTGATCATATGAACCGGGCCAATAATGTTTACCATCGCTGGGCAAAGTTATAAAACGTCTTTTAATCCTTTGACTGTTACATGGATTCGAATTTTACACAAACCAATCCGGTTTTACTGTGGCTAGAACAACTATCCACACAGCTATATCTGCTAGAAAATCTGTAACCTTTGGCTTTTCACTATGGTCTAGCAATTTCCTTAGACGCTGCTAGCCCCTTTGACGGCGCTTGCTGGCCAATGCAATTACTGAAATTAAAATCTCGAGGTTGGTGTACTTACATTTGCTTGTTCATTTATTCATACTGACCCGTGCGATGGTCGAAATTTGTCTTCAAGTCTTTTTTTTTCGTAGTTTGAGTTATTTTATCGTTAAATCGGCACTTACAAAACGTCAATGAAAAAGGAAACATGAAAACCAGTTTAGTAAATGGACCACCGGTTCGAAACGCGGCCCCGACTTGTAAAGACTCCGACAAGAAACTCAGCAGGCATTTTTTTATCTATTTACAAACATACGCTTAGTCTACTTAATCTAAATACAAAAATTTACTTGAGTAACAGAGTGTAGGGAACTGCTCATTCCCAAGCTTGTTTATCACCCAAGTATTCTTGGATTTTATAATAGCCTTCCTGGCACAATTTACTTTTAACTACATTTTTAATTATTTTTTCAATCCCTAATTGCATTAGGGAGCTTGTTAAAAAAGCGTATACAGTTGCCCTGGAATGAATGACTAAATTTTTCAAGTTGGCTACCAAAGACTACAAGATCGTTTTTATGTCTGGTTTTTATATTTTGCCAGTCACAGAACACACTCTGCAGAATTTTGAAGCATTTTTTCTTACATACATGAGGTTCTCGAAAATGTATTGTGACACTACGGTTAGAATGTGTATCTCATTAAACTAACCGGACCGGGACAAATGCTGAATGATGATGGTTGTTTCAAACATTCGTAACTGGCGACTGCCCAAAGCCATGCAGGCCAACTTCTGTCAGCCTTCGCTGCCACCGCTGCGCTACCCTGATGGATCCCTGGCCCATGGACCACAAGAGAAAGCCAATATGCTAGTAAATCTCTTTGCGTCCAATTCCCAAGTCGATGATTGTGGTATACAGCCGCCGACACTACCCAATGGTGACCACGTAATGCCTGAAATGCGTATCAGGCAATGCGATGTCCGTGCGGTACTACAATCACCCGATGTCCGGAAAGCCAAAATTGTTAGGAGGTAGGACACGGCGGTATATCCGCCCGATTGAGCAGTCCGACTGGGGAAGTACCTCCGCCCTACAGAATACAGCGGTTATAATAACTTCGTGTTGTGTTCCCAGCGGTGAGTAGGGTAGCCAGAGCTCACTGGAGAATTTGTGCCGTCAGTGGGAAGACTAAAGGCTTGTCCTGATTTGTCTTCTACTGACGGCACAGAAACTCTGTACTTACAGGGTTGGCAGCGCGACTGTGACTCCTCTGGTGTTACAGACGTTCATAGGCCACGGTAACTACTTTCCATCAGGTGGGCCGTGTGTTTGTCTGCCAACTAAGTGGTATAAAAAAAAAAAAAAAAGCCAGTGGCCCGAATCCAAAAAAAATATATTCCAGCGGTGGTTTTACAAAAATGTCCTACATTTGTTGTCCTGTATACATTTAGACAGAAAAAGTGTATTGAGGATTAGTTCCAAACACAGTTCTGCACACACATGTACATCCTCACACATGCACACACATAAACTATGTTGGTCATACATTCAGCAGCCATAATAACCTAGTTTTTTTTTTTTTTTTTTTTTACGTGCGCAAAATCCCCACGGATACCTCCCCACCGGAGCCGGTGGAGGAGGTTATGTCGGACTCGAACCGACTAAAACGAACGCCGCCTGTGGGTCGTTTTGGTTGCCGAAGGTGAGGTTGACAGGCATTTCCCTCGCGCCATAATAACCTAGTGTTGTGTTCCCGACGGTGAGTAGGATACTTAGAGCTCACTGGAGAGCTCTTGTGCTGTTAGTGGAAAGACCAAAGGCTTATCTTGTTGTGTCTTCTACACTGACAGCACAGAAACTCTTTATTCTTACGGGGTCGGTAGCGCGAGTGTGGTTCCCATGATGTTTGCACGCGTCCATAGGTCACGGTAACCACTTTCCATCAGGTGGGCTGTGTGCTTGTTTGACACCTAAGTTGTATAAAAAAAGAAGATATATTGAACACTGAATACTATGTGTTGAGTGAGCATTCCGAGTGCTTTCGGCAACTCATAAGAAAATTAAAAGTGAATGATATTATTCCAAAGGGACTTATAGTAAAGGTAAGCTTGAATAATGAACGAATAACAACATTTAGATCATTATCATTCACTCACTGGGGAGTGAATGATAAAAGAAAAACCATGTCAACATTATGCTCAAAGATATAAAGTCTAAGTTATTGAAATGAGCCTTTTTACAACGCAATGGTTATGAAGCAAAAATGGAGAGATTTAAAAAATAATGTCCAATTTTGTAATATGAAATAGACTTGTCCTTTCTTTTGAATTTTAATACTCACCTCAGTAGGTGTACAGTCAGCAACACATCTATCTTGACCCACAAAGTACTGAAAATGATCTAAATCCTCTTCTTCCTGACTGATTGTTCTAGCATTTGGTACACACCTTTAGTTCATATTCACTTATTAAATTAATCATAATATATACATTAATAAAAAAAACTAATCAAAATTTAAAAAACATCGCATGCCTCTTGTGGTGGCTGGTTGCGCCGATAGTAGAATTTGTATTTTTCCGCTCAAATAGTAGTAATTCAAATCATCTCTCAATTGATTGACACTGAACACACGCTTCCTGTACCCATCTCCCTCCCGCACTGCCTTTAAAGTGAGATAGCAATAGTTTCGCCCCGCCAATGGTTGAAATGGCCGCATCTTGTCTTCCGTTTTGAACTAGAATCAGCAATGGCGGCGGCGCGCGCGACTCTCAGAAATTAATAATGTTTGTTGGATTTTAACCGCTTTCATAGACCTTTACTGATCGGATTGTGCCTCTCGTGTCCCTCAAGTGATTTAGTGATGTGGGCAGCAACTCCTGAGCCAGGAAGAGAAGACCGGTGCACCGGCTCCGACAGCACGTGGCGTCATAAAGGTTAATGCATCCTCTCCTAATTTCTTGGGTTGCATTCACTGCCTAAACCACCTCCGCGGCAACCCGATCATCTATCTTGTTTGTTGTGTAAAGTGTCATATGAAACATTTAGCTTCACCCCCCGCAAAATACAGTCCACTAGCTCAGGTGGCATGAGAATCGCGCCACCAGTGGCATTCCTAGAAGACTAGCAGCATGGCCACGTTATATAGCAATGCTTATTCTCTGATCCAAGAAAAGGCCAGCCTTCTACTACGTTGCATGGCAATGCTTATTCTCTGACCTAAGAAAAGGCCAGACTTCTGGTCACGAGAACGCTTATGATACACTTCGCAATCTCTTTGAAGAGATTGGCGCAAGGCGATTAGGGTCAGAGCCTAAACGTTTCTACTCTTTCCTTAAGTTTGGATGATAATAACCATATCCATACTAATATGTATTATAAATGTGAAAGTAACTCTGTATGTCTGTCTGTTACGCTTTCAGCCTAAACCACTTTTAAAAACCGATTTTAATGAAATTCGGCACAGAGATACATTAGACCTCGGGAGAGGACATGATTTTTTTTATATATCATTTAGGTGGCAGACAAGCACATGGCCCACCTGATGGAAAGGGGTTACCGTGGCCTATGTACGTTTGTACGTATGTAACACCAGAGGAGTCACAGTCGCGCTGCCAACCCTGTAAGTACAGAGTTTATGTGCCGTCAGTGTAGAAGACAAAGCAGGACAAGCCTTTAGTCTTCCCACTGACAGCACAAATTCTCCAGTGAGTTCTGGCGACCCTACTCACCGCTGGGAACACAACACGAAGTTATTACAGCCGCGGTATTCTGTAGGCCTCCGCCCTACAGAATACAGCGGCTTCCCGGCTATTTATTTATTTATTTATTTATTTATTGATTTATTGATTTATTTATTTATTTATTTATTTATTTATTTATTTATTTATTTATTTATTTATTTATTTATTTATTTATTTATTTATTTATTTATTTATTTATTTATTTATTTATTTATTTATTTATTTATTTATTTATTTATTTATTTATTTATTTATTTATTTATTTATTTATTTATTTATTTATTTATTTATTTATTTATTTATTTATTTATTTATTTATTTATTTATTTATTTATTTATTTATTTATTTATTTATTTATTTATTTATTTATTTATTTATTTATTTATTTATTTATTTATTTATTTATTTATTGATTTATTTATTGATTTATTTATTTATTTATTTATTTATTTATTTATTTATTTATTTATTGATTTATTTATTTATTTATTTATTTATTTATTTATTTATTTATTTATTTATTTATTTATTTATTTATTTATTTATTTATTTATTTATTTATTTATTTATTTATTTATTTATTTATTTATTTATTTATTTATTTATTTATTTATTTATTTATTTATTTCTTTATTTATTTATTTATTTATTTATTTATTTATTTATTTATTTATTTATTTATTTATTTATTTATTTATTTATTTATTTATTTATTTATTTATTTATTTATTTATTTATTTATTTATTTATTTATTTATTTATTTATTTATTTATTTATTTATTTATTTATTTATTTATTTATTTATTTATTTATTTATTTATTTATTTATCTATACTTTATGCAGCGGACTTAATGCCGTAGGCATTATCTGCCAGTCTACCATAGGGTGATGCAGAGCTAGTACGAGGTAGGCACATATTAACAAGAGATGCGTTTGGTTCTATAAGGACTAAGTATATATTAATTATATATAGGTTCTTAAACATAAACAGTACTTATACCTACTTATCATACTTAAAATAAATCAGAATAGTTATACATATACATAAAATAGAAACAATATCTCAATTCTAAGTAATCTATACAGAAATAATTTATAAATATTAAATACAATAAAAATAAAATAACTATTATACAACTTATAGCTAAGAACAATTAAAATGCGTCGTAGAATTCCTCCGCATCGCATGCCTCTTGTGGCAGCGTTCCCAGAAGACTGGCAGCATTGCCACGTTGTATGGCAATGCTTATTCTCTGACCTAAAAAGAGGCCAGCCTTCTGGTCACGAGAAGCGTCGACCATACGCTTCGCAATCTCACGGAAGAGGTTGCGAGCGCTCGGACCCCATGACCCCAAAGTCTCGACTCCAAACGGCACAAATTCATAATCTCCGATGAGATTGGAGTATTTGCGCCGCTTGAGAGCCTCTGCAGAAGCAGCAGCAGCTCCAGCACAGCCAGCCGTGCTAGTTATATGGGTAGGAGCCATGGTATCAACGCATGTGGCGTCCCACACCAGAGTCCTACCCATCTTCCATGGCATTAACGACATGCCATCCGGTCTCTTGCCATCGTCACGCGCCAAACCGTTTGGTTCTAGTACAGCTGGTACACCGGCGGTGACAAGAGCACGGCGGATTATGTCATTGAGGCTGGCGTGCCGTGGAATTCGCCCTGCGCTCCTGCAGCACGACAGACCATGGTGTCCGAGTCTGTCAACGGCTTCTCCACAGCGGCATTGATGCGGAGAAACACACGGCGCACCTAAACGGAGACAAGTTGCGATGCGGAAGGTAGTGTCATCTAACATAGTCCCTACGTTAGATGACGGAAGAGCTTGTAGCCAAAGACCCGATTCCCACACTCCAACCGCCAGTAAACGGGCACGCTCAGCAGCATTGGAACATGTATTTAGTAATTTTTTTCCAACTAAGCTGCAGAGCGGCCCGTCCCACTGACGCTGTGAGAAGAGGTTCCTTGGGAGATCGGTGTTTGGACATGCAATTTTCCAAGCGTTCACTGCATCAGTCTTACACAATACTTCAGAATTAACTAGTGTAGGTGCAAGGATTTTCCTAGTTAATTCTTCGGTACTGTGGACTGAAGACAGGAACGCTGGTAAGCTGACATCTGAAATTTTGCGAATACCGAGCCCACCTAAGCGAATCGGTAGAGTCGCTTGTAGTAAAGCTCGGTCATCCAAGGCCACATTTAAAATTTTGGTGAGGGTATTTTCTATAATTTCGTCCATTTTTTTCAAAATCGTTAAATGTTTAAAAAATGGCGTTGATCGTAGGGCATGGGTGAATTTTGGAACGAATAGGCAATACCGAAGAATAGTGAAAGCCGAGTGTATATTAATTTTGAGTAGGCGATCCGAAATGTCACTAAAATTTTGAATTTTTTCCTCTATAAATGGGGTATAGGCATCTTCTAGGATTGGGGACCCGAGGAGACGTAAAGAGTCTTTTTCTAAAATTTTGATGGTGGGAGCTATGGAATTGAATTTAGAGATAGTAGAAATTTTGTCCGAAACGTCATTTAAAAAAATCTCGCATTTGCTGTCATTTAGTTCTAAACCAATTAATCTAAATTCATTTTTAATAAATGCCAAATCTTGTAAAACTGTCTCCACATCTCCCCCTAGAGTCCCATCGTCTAGGTACCATACATTAAATTTAGAATTTAACCGCCGAATAATGGGCTGAATAGCTAAACTGAAAATTACCGGTCCAAGAGGGTCTCCTTGTTGACATCCAACAGCTGATTTCAAAAGGTTGTCCTTGTATAATAATTTGGAGGGGTATCTGTAACATTGCCAAAGAAAATTATAAATTTTGGGTGTTTCTAATTTAGCTTGGTTCAACAAGGTGTCTCTGTTCACCGAGTTGAAAGCATTCTTCACATCGACCTTGAGAATGACCTCACCTTTACTGGAGCCAAGGTAGGTTGATAAAGCATGTATGGCAGCCTCACAGCCCCCCTTTGAACCAAAACCAATTTGGAGGGGCTGGAACTTCAAAGATAACTCGGTTTTGTAATATTTACAACAGAGTTTGGCTGCCATACGTCGGTACGTACATCCCACGGCAATAGGACGAATGCCACCATCTGTCTTGCGTAGGGCACACAAATTAGCCCCATACAAAATGTCTGTGATGGCATCATCCACACTACCGGAGAGCATCAAATTCATGAGAGCCGTTAGCTCCTTCAGAAGTGCCTCACCAGCCTCCCCGGTGCTTGGCCCTAAAAGATCTTTTAAATGTTGTGGGGTTAATGCGTCAAGACCTCCGGCAGAGCCACTTCGAAAGGAGACAACGGCTGCCAACACTTCCTTGGCCGTTACGCACAGGCAATCAGGGTCGGGGACAGGTGCCTCAGGAAAGGAAAGGCCACCCGCAGGCGCTGGATGCTTGCTCCGCAGACCAGTAAGGGTCTCAGGAGATCAGGGCGCCACTACATCGCTACTAAAAAGCAATCTCGATGCCCCACTTATGTCACCATCCCTCAATTTTGATTCAACCAAGTTAAAAATATTGCTTTTCCGAAACGAAGAGTATGTTGGGTTTATATTTTCCGTTATGACGCTACAATTATTTCTAATTTGAGACGTCAATGAATTTGTTGTTGTTCGGTGGGCTGTCCGGTCTGTCCTGTCTGTTCTAATATGTAAAATTTTGTATGGGAAGGTGAGCAGTTGCTCCCAAGCCGTTTTACTATTTTCTCGAAGTACAAGACCTATGCAGTTTGACAAACTTTTCGCAACAATTGGTCTTGCACCGCGAGGAATTCTCTTTAGGATCGAAACAGAGTTTTTTAAGTGAGATAGTCTTTGCCAAAAGGGAATTTCAATAATGTTTTCAGAAACTGTACTTGTAGAGGGTTGAATAACCAGAGGGGGGTTCGGAGATACATGTCGGGGTTTGTGTACTTTTCCGATATGTATCTTCAAACCTCGCTCACTCTTAAAAAATACGGGCTTGGGAGCAGTGAGGGCATCGTATCACATTCAATAGCGAAGCAGTAGGTTGACTTACCTCCGCATCACTATCGTGCAACATAAAAATGCTATGAAAATGGAGCACTTAAAATTCTTAAAACTAACACATAGTTCCTTAAACACTATATATACAAAAAAAACACTTTATAAATTAACTGTCACAATAAAATAGTACTGAGAATGTTTTTTGTGGCAGCTGGTTGCCAAGGAGCCCGTTGCCTTGGGAGCGGCGTCCGTGGCGTCCCGTCACAAAAACCAGCACCTTACTTCTCCTTGCCCTCTAAAATCCAACCACACGTCCTGATCGACCACCTGAATCTCGTGGAGGGTGGACACACGGCAACAAATTTACTGGCGTGGCTCACGTGGCTCTGGTGAAATTTCTTGAAAAACTTGACATTGGCGTCTCGCCATTAATAATTTTATGAACATTTACAATTTACTTGATATTGGCAAAATTACAGCGCTTTGCTGAAGAGACCATTAATAAAATCGAGGTCTTAAAATAAAAAACTGCAATATAATCATAAATAAATATTCGGACGTAGCGTCCATGTTGACGTTTTTTTTTTTATATAAAATATATACACATATATAACATAAATATAATACATAAATATAGATACCCATATCAATATGAGTATATATCGTTGAGGCGATGATTCTGCCAATTCTGTGAAAAATTATTGGTATTAAGACCATTTTGAGTACTTTTCACTCGAGATCGATCTGATGCTGACTGTACCATGAAACAACTGCAGTTTCAGGGTGAAGTTTAAAGTTTTATGGAAATATTTATCCTGAAATCATATCTCAAGACTTGACATGACGCTTCGGTTTGGTTTAACACCTACCGTTAGAAAACCAAAGTATGATGCAACTATAACACGTTGGAAATTTCTTTCCCAACCAGTAAAGCCTTTGGCATTAAGTCCGCCTTTGTACAAAATTACTGTGCACAAAGTTGGATAAATAAATAAATAAGTAAAACGAACGCTTCCCTTGACCATGAGGCTGGTCTTTACCTCGCTCTTAGAATTGGCATCGCCGCGCCGTTCAGCGTGGTAATGCCGCCAGCCTTTTGATCACGGTACCAGTAGAGATCAATGGGGAGGAATTTTTCAATGCATAAAGTTGCTGTCTCCCTCTTTTTTTTTATTTCATTTTTGTATATATTGTAAAGTTAGCAAAGTTTTCTATAAATTTTACAAGTAATTGCATTATCTATTTCTACTAATTGTATTTAATTAAAATTCCAGTAAAACCAATATTTTCTCGAAAAAAAAATTCTCATGACTTTTAAAATATACTTTGGTTTGGTTTAACACCTACAGTAAAACGACCGAAGTGACTTCATAGTAGCCATACACCTGTGACACGTTGGTAATATTTTCCCAACTAGTAACACACCATTTTTTTTGTAAGCCTTTGCCGTAAGGCGAAACCAGTCAGGTCTAATAACAATTAAAAATAATTTGGAAAAGTACAAGTGAGTTCTCAATAAGTGTAGTAACACCAATATTTTGCAGTGTTACCCGTTGGGACAAAAATGTATACATCCAGTAACACCTGTAACACTTTGGGAATTACTTTCCGCAACCAGTAATAGTGTTACATGTTGGGATGTTACTGGATGGGAATACCCATGGTATACATTTTCTAAGTTCTAATTTTCTGTTCTTTTTTAAAGCACTTAGGTGGCAGATAAGCACATGGCCCACCTGATGAAAAGTGGTTACCGTGGCGTATGGACGTGTGTAACACCAGAGCAGCCACACTCGCGCTGCCGACCCTGTAAGCACAAACTTTCTGTGCCGTCAGTGTAGAAGACAAAGCAGAACAAGCCTTTAGTCTTCCCACTGACAGCACAAATTCTCCAATGAGCTCTGGCTACCCTAATCACCGCCGGGAACACAACACAAATTTATTATGACCTCGGTATTCTGTAGGGCAGTGACAGTTTAAACACACATTGACAGTTTAAAGGATAATATTAACATTAGCTTAACAAAACGCGTTTTTCACGCTGTTTATTGCAATGAATTTTGTTAGCACAGCTGTGTCTATATAGTATATAGTCTAAGAGCGTATTATTATGAAGCTGAATTATTTTCTTTATGCAATAATAAAATTGTAGCATTACAAGCGACGCAGCAAAGACAGGTGACGATTGTGCTTCCCAAGGTGGAAGTGAGTAATGGTATTAATTTGTACAGATACAGTCTGTTACCGGACTGTTGGTGTTATACTGAAGAGAACCAGCCTTCATTAATTATAGAAATAAACAAAAGTAATTATAATCAGCTCGGCGAACCTTGATCCCTATGACACTGACAGTTATTCCCACGACACAACCTTGTAGTAGCGTCACCGTTATATTATAATCGAATTGGCGGTGTCTAAAAATGATATTTATTAATTTTAGGCAGATATATGCAATTACAATAATATCCCGTTGGAATTATAATAATTATTAACACTTACAAGAAATTATCTCAATCAGACTTTACGTTGACGTCCTGCAAAAGTTACTCCGTTTGGAAGATATCGACTAGTGCGGAAAAGTATCGATAAACAAATATCGAAAATGGAAACGAGTGTACAAAATACATCAATAGAGCACCTACGCTCTTAGTGTCAGATTTATAATCATTTAAGTTGTTTGCGATAATAAAATAAAGGAGATTTAACAAATTTATTGTATATACCTACTCAAATAAAACAAAAGCGGTTTATTTATGATTTTTTAATATACATTAATCTGAATCTGACAATGGTGTCACCGATTGCGTCTCAGACTCGGAATCCGAACTGCAGCTGCTTTCTCCTATGTTTATGATAAACGGCTGGTCTACTATATTGTCGTATCGCACGTCTCGATTCCAATCATCTAAGCATAGCTTTTTCGTCTTTTCAACCACTTTCCTCCAATTGTCCGGAGTCACTTGACTACATGCCTCTTGTAGCAACGTAAGCATTTTATTAGCTGTGAATGGTGGAGTGGTGTTAAGCCTGGCTGCACAACCTGAAACAATAATGGTTTAGATTGAAAATGATGCAAAGTCAAAGAGCGAGATCGGGGTAAGTACATTATAAGTACATAATTTTGTACGTTAAAATTTTGTAATTGATATAAGCACATGGATAAAAATAAAAATGCAATTTGCTAGTGAAATAAAATAGCTTTAAATAGTACTAGCCGACTAGACAGTCACCAGTGACCTAAATAAAAACATGTTAAAATAAATACAAATCAACCCACCTTTGATCTGCGCCCATATCATTTCGATTGCATTATATTGGCAGTGGTAGGGCGGTAGCCGAATCACGGTGTGCCCTTTTGATTTTGCCATCTCATCCAAGAAATATTTCTTCTTTGTTTGCTGTTTATGAAGGTTCAACAATCTAACTAATTCCTTTTTCAGCATTTGAGTATTAGCTGCCACACCATTGTTTTGCAGCCACTCTATTATTTCGCCTTTATTGTTGTTCGCGGTAGGCGCTTTATTAATTTGCACAGAGTGGTATGGGGCGTTGTCCATTAAAATGTAGTGGGGCTCGTTTAAATTGTCTAATAGTTTTGTGAACCATTTCTTGAAATTCTCAAAATTCATCTCTTCGTGATAATCACTTGTTTTCACGGATTTGAAGGCCCACAAGCAGTTAGGTACAAAACCTTTGGCTGTGCCAGCGTGGCAGATAATCAAACGCTGGCCCTTGCCTTCTGGTGCTTTGGTACAGGATTTCTCTGTGTCGTCTGTCCATGTTTTGGAGACTGAGTGATTGGCGTTGAGCCACGTTTCGTCCAGATAAACCACCTTGTCCCAGTTCTCGATGTTTTTTATTTGTCGTAGAAAATCACACCTCATCAATCCAATGTCCTTCCGCTCCATTATCACTTTTCTTTTGTCACACTTCCCATAACGAAATCCACATTTTTTTATAACTTGTCTGAGAGAAGTGAATCCACCTTTAAATAAATCAGCCGATTTCAGCGACGCTAATAATTTTGTGCAAGTCGGCAGTTAATACCCGTAAATATGGTTTCGTATCGCTGCCATGTCGAAATCATCGGGGTTAGTTACGGGTCGTGCCCTATTATGTTTTTTCTTCTTTGGAGTTGATAATTTGTTCTCCTCCATCGACGATTCGCCGAACTTCTCCTTTGTAATTCGGGAAACGGTAGCTTTGCCAATTCCCAAAGCATCAGCAACACGGTCGCGTACGTTGTCAAGTGGCAACAAAGGTCCGCCATTTTGTAGTTCGCGAGCAAAATAGTCACGCAAGCGTACAACAAACTCCCGCGTTTCACTGTTGAGTACAGTTTTTCTCAGTCTTTTCGGCATTTTGAAACACCAACAAACACAAAACAGCAACAATAACAAAAACAGAAAACAACAATAGTAACAAACAAAGGATTCCGTTGACACAAGAAAACACGTGGCGCATACAAGGCGTTAGCACTCGTACTGGCGTAGCGAACTGACAGTACTAGCGTAGTGACAGATCAGATAGTGTTGCTATAACTAAAATTTTAATTCACATTAAAATTATACAGTCCGACCATGTTACCTCTGCATCGGAATATTGGCAACCACATATACAAATACACGGATACTTGTAAATATAACAAGCATTATAATTATAGTAATGTAGATTATATTTTAAAAACATGTTTATCGATGTGGCTGAATGCAAGTCACGCCTTTGCCTATAAAAAGTTGCGATATATCGACACGACCCGTCACTAGTATGAACTGTCATAGGGATCAAGGTTCGCCGAGCTGATTATAAATGAAAAATAAAATTATAAGTTTGATGTGTCTGTTTGTGGCATCGTAGCTCCTGAACGCATGAACCGATTTGGAATGATTTTTTTTGTTTGAAAGGTATATTAGTCGGTAGTATTTTTAATTTTGTTTGAAAAAATCTCTCCAAGATGGTCGCCGTCCAAAAAATAATGGAGTATATCAAATGAAAGGGCTTAACTAGTAAATCAATTTAAAAAGTGTAAAATAAAAGAATTAATTTCAAAACCCCTGTCACTAAATTATTTTTCCAAAAAGTTAAAATTTAATTGTATTGGTTGGCCCTTTAACTTTGATATACCTAGTAATATTTTGATTCAACCGTTGTCATGTCGGGGGGACCTTGGATCGTTCCGATAACATGAGGAAATGCTTTACCGGTTAGGGTCCCCCGACAGGACAACGCTTAAATAAAAATATTACTGGATATATCAACCAAATCAACACAATTTATTTTCAACTTTTTAATTGAAAATAAATTGTGTTGAAAATAAATGTTTTTATGATGGGGGATTTTAAATTATAAATTTATATTAGAAAGGTATTGAAATTTTAAAACTGTCATATAGGTATTTGATGGCAATTAGTTAAGTAAAAAAGAAAATTTACGACAGCTAGCTCTTATAGGTAAACACTACAATTTAACTAAAAAATATTTAAAATGAATTTAGTTAGCGTAAAAGTTAGAAGAGTATTAAAAAAACTGATCTATAGATACTTTAATTTTTAGTTATAAGTGCGAGTCGAATGTAACCGCGGTTACCTAGACAAAGTCGTAAGTGTTTTTTGTCAATCATGTAGGTACACAGATACTTATTGACCTTGTTTGTGAATACTAAGAAATAAAATAAAAGGAATAGTCATAACATTTATTACTAGAAGTAATAAAACAGCACAATTATTTTTTATCATACAAGAAAATGCTCCCTAAAAACATTAACTCAAGTGCAATGTTTTAATTATTTTAATTTCCTGGTTACCTCTAATATAAAGCCGTCCATTTAAAAGCTCATCACGTTCTCAGGGAAATATCATTACGTACGGAAGCGGGCTGGAAAAGACGCAGTTTTATTCCTAGCTGCAACTTACAATCATAATTATTTACTTCCTTTTTGGCTTTTGTAAGGCAAACGTACCGTATTCAATGACGTATTGTTATACACTTTGCCCCTATATAGACAAGTGGCAACTCGTTGGTCGGCGACAATGAATAGAATGACAATGTATGGGATTTGACGTTTATGTCATGCGTTGACGACTGTCAAATACGACAATTTCCATACATTTGTCATCTGTCTACAGGTGCTGATAGTATAGTCGTTATAAGAAATAAACAAGGTCAGAGATAGATTTTTTTTACGTGCGAAAAATCTTCACGGATACCTCCATCACCGGAGTCGGTGGGAGAGGTTGTGTCGGACTCGAACCGACTAAAACGCACGGCATCTGTGGGACGTTTTTGACTGCCGAAGGTGAGGTTGACAGGCGTATCCCTCGCACCCCGGCCGACCCAATGCCAGAGAGATGGCCCTGGGTCGGCCGGACTTGCGGACTATCCTCGGGTGTGGGGATCACCGAATGTCCAACACGTCCTCGTAAACGGGGAGGCGCGCAAGGCGCACTGCGGCCTAATTCTGTCAGGGTGACAGGTGGCTCCACCCGTCACCCACAGGGCTGCGCTCATGGGGGAGACGAGTTGCCTCAGTACGCGGGCTGGTCGGCTTGCGATCCTCATTCACTCCCGCTGCTGCTCCCGCCCCGCCTCCTTCTTCACGAGCATAACTTGCTCGCAGAAGGTCAGAGATAGATAGACTAACACTAGTGATATAAATTAAACCACGAATAATTAAACGTGCATTTAAAGAATAGCATTCCCGTACGTTACCCGTTAACACGCCGTGTTCAGTTTAACTCTGTTTTTATATGATGCAATTAAATTTTACGAGTCTGCACGTATGAATGCGTCCGAGGGATAAACGACTCTGCTATTAATTTTATCACTTAAAAGTTGTTTTTTTTTCAATACAAGCTTCTCGTTTTATCAATTTATTTTTTCGGAAAAGATTAATGGAGGTAAATGTGAGTAATTTATTTTGTTTCTTCATATATCATGCTCGTTTAATAATTTATACAAATATAATCCGTATATCTCGGGACGTGGATCTTGAACCTAATAATAATATTAATAATCTGTGTTTGCTGAATTTGAGCTCCACTGTCGTCTACCGACGTAGCATCCTATACTAACCTCAAAAGATACCCAAGAAACGTGTACTGTGCATCTATATGCTCAACACAGGTTTTTTTTTATACAGTACACGCCAACTTGACTTCATCTCGCCTAATGATAAGCTAAAGATAAAGTCTCAGGAAAGAGGGTCACCATTACAGACACTAAGTGTTACAATGGTGGCACTCAGCTTGGCGATCTCATCAGATGCTTTTTCACGCCCCGCTTAAAGGCCCCGGGACTGTAGGAAGAAGGAAACACGTGTGCTGGTAATGAATTCCAGGTCTTGATGGTGCGGCAAAGAAAAGAGTCTCCGAACCGCTTGGTTCTTGCTCGTACATTCTGCACAGTGTGCGGATGTGCGAGTTTCTTTCATTTTTAGGACATTTAAGGTTCAAGATATATGTCCCGAGCAATACAGTATCTATGTTGCAGCCTACTAGCTTAATCAGCCGTTCAATCAACAGCCTGGTTGTGCTTTATACATTGGAATACCCAGTTCAATGCAAACCGAAAAGATATTTTTATGACAGCGTTTTAAACATTTACTATGCTAACTATTGAAATCAATGAATGATAGTGAATGCTCAGTGGGGACTTCACCCCCACACCCCTCCCTCCCCCTCATTGGAAGCCACTGTCGCCCAAAGATGGTTGTATAAGAGAATTTCGAATTTAGTCACAGCATTCCCCCTGTAAGCGAGAGGTCGCAGATTCAAATCCCGCCCGAGCAATTACTTTTTTCAATCTCAATTGAAAAGTTCATTTTATTATTAACAGGACAGAAAAAATCACTTTATTTATCTATGTATAAAAATATTTACGAATTGAACCCGCGGCTTCAGTCACAGCAGTTGCACGTTTTACCACTACGCCATACAGGTAAAAAACAATAGTGTCATAAATACGAACATAATTTATGAAGCCTTTTTCATAAACCGGTGTAGAGTGGAGTCAGGGTTCTAGCTAGTGCGTCATAAAAGTTCGTAATAAGGCTAAGGATATATTCCCGTTCATGACAAATATTGGGAATGTAAAAAGCTGACCTTAGCTTGGGAAGGCTATATTGTTTCACATAAAGAACTTGTGACGAAATCTAAACTAAAAGAGTACAGTATGCAAAAAAAATCTTCCTTTTATTTTATCATACATAGCCCACCACGGCTATGGCCGTGTTATATTTTAAAACCCTGGTTGATGATACAATTTGGAGCTCATAATTTTTAAGTCTTCAAATAATGTACGTATCTGCCGGATTTGTAGGCATATATGATGACTGCTCTGCTCCCTTGAGTAGCAGCGTGATGTTATATAGAATCATTTATCATTTATCATTTATTTATTATTTGTGAAACATAGATATTACAAAAGATCTTAACATTAATATCAGTGCATTATGTCCTACCATTTAACATGGTGTACAAATTAAATTTAAAATTTAGAAACTTTTCCCCTTACTATTCCCGATAGTAAAAAAAAGGAACCAGTAGTTCTTAAGATTAGCGCGTCCAATCAAACAAACAAACACTTGTATTAGTATAGATTTACATCGTTCGGGCAAAATTATATTTTTTTCTTCATCTCCGTCCCCATTGAAAAGTCCGACTGGGGAAGTACGTCTACCCTATAGAATACCACGGCTATTATAACCTCGTGATGTGTTCCCGGCGGTGAGTAAGGTGGCCAGAGCTCACTGGAGAGTTTTTGTACTGTCAGTTATAAAACGAAGCTTAACCTGATTTTGTGTTCTGTACTGACAGCACAGAAACACTGTCCTTACTCGTACAGGGTCGGCAGTACGAGTGTGTCTACTCTGGTACTGCATACGTCCATATGCCTACGATATCCATTTTCCTCCAGGTGGGCCACTGAAGTTGTTTATAAAAGAAAACTAAGTAAAGAAAATAGTTGTTTATTCTGCTGTCTCTCCGAGTATTTCATCAAAGATAGGTCGGGGCTGGGTACAACCGTCATGGAATCGCAAACGTTTATTGGATGCGTACCCCGGCGAGCTGGAATCATATTTCATTGCTTCAAAATAATAATATTATGATAAACTAGCTGACCCACCCGTCTTCGCCCTTGGCATATTATGTAACCCCATATCACTATTTTGAGCTCGTCGATTTTTGTATTCAAATATATATAAGGGTGTTGATGTGTTGATGGAGTAGGAATACAAGTATCATAACCCCATCTTATACAAAGGGTGTCGTAAGAGGCGACTAACGGAAAAATACGTAGACCATATGACTGCGAGAGAAGGAAAACTCGTAATAAGTCCCTGTGCCAACCCGTCAGGCCAGTGTGGAAACAAAAGTTCAAAGCCTACTATCATTACCGCCTGGGGGTGACAGGTGGAGCCGCCTGTCACCCTGGCAGAAGCAGGCCGCGGCGGTGGCGCTCTTGGCGCGCCTCCCCGTTTCCGGGGACGAGTTGGGGACTCTGTAGTCCCCACTCCCGAGAAGAGGGCCAGATCGTGAGAGATGGCCCTGGGTCGGCCGGGGTGCGAGGGATGTGCCTGTCAACCTCACCTTCGGCAACCAAAACGACCCACAGGCGGCGTGCGTTTTAGTCGGTTCGAGTCCGACATAACCTCCTCCACCGGCTCCGGTGGGGAGGTATCCGTGGGGATTTTGAGCATGTAAAATAAAAAAAAAGCCTACTAATATTGGGAGAGGCCTATATCCAGTAGGGGACTGCGATAGGCTAAATAACTGACTACATGGTGTCCCAAATTTCAAGGATAACCGGACATCAAGGGTGTACCTGCTTTGCGAGAAAAGAAAAACATATCTCTATTTCGGGACATTCTGTATTTTTTTAAGAATAGGTGTTAGTATACTTCTATAGTATGGAAATCTGCCGGAATGGTTGATATTTATGACCACTCTATAAAAAAAAAACATTGTTCCGCTCTCTTGAGTAGTAGAGTGATGATATTGATCACCTTCGTCGATAAACGGCAAATCGACACAAAAACCATTTTTCAATTCGAAACAGTAGTTTATAAGATTAGCACATTCAAATAAACAAACAAATCAACTATTCAGCTTTAAAATAATAAATAAGTACAGAAACTATTTTTTGTTTTAAATTCAAACCACTAGTTTAATGTTAGATGAGCGCGTTCAATCAAACCAAACTCTTTAGCTTATTAATATTACTATAAAATAGAAATTAACTTTTATATGTGCTGTGAAAATAATATTTTGGATCGTCTGCCAAAGTAGCTAGCTGAAATTCTCTTTCACCTGTGTGCAACTTACTTGTTAGCGTTTAATTAGTTATATACTTAGTAGCACTTGCCCGAGGCTCACCTGCCTACGATCATCTGAAAGATCTGTTTCTATCTTTAACTAACGGTGCTTTTTATACTGGATATATATATATACTGGAATGTTTATTACAGAACATTGGAATTCCATAGTCGCAGTGAGTAAAGATAAAAGGCATTTATTGTGTGTGTGTGTGTGTGTGTGTGTGTGTGTGTGTGTGTGTGTGTGTGTGTGTGTGTGTGTCTGTATGTGTGTTGTGTATTGTGTGGCTTCATACATATCTGCCTATCACACGGGGATCCTTAAATATGTCAATATAATCATCTTAGTGTTATTCTCTATAGCATTCGAGGGCAAATTCTCAAATTATATACAAACGCTTGTTCATAAGAAACAAGCAAATATTAATAAAAGTTTGTTGCTATTTTATTTTAAGCAGGAGTAACTTCTACCAGCTTACTGCACGACTTCGTTATTTCATATTTTAATATTCTACATTTGTTTTTAGGCATTTATAGTAAATTGTAAAACAATTTAATCATTATTACATAAGAAGGGAAACAATGTACCTACTTACAGGTAAGTCTGGAGCTGTTACAACAGCTTACGAGCTTCACAAAATTTGTACGTCTACATTGACAGAACATGTTGAAACTTGTAACGTATTATATTATAAATGCCACTTGTATCTACACATGTTTCCGCAAATAAAATAATAATAATAATAAGTCTCCCTCCATAGCCCATTCACCAGTCCATCCAATTCTCAATCCCATAACCCATAATTAGTTTCCATCGCGACCACTGCACCGCACAGCAATAGTCTCTGCACCTGGCGGGGACCATCTCCCGGTGTATCGTATTGTGCACTCGGGGATGATATCCGCCATGTGTGTGTATTTCTAGCATATTAAATTCTCATAAAAGGGCCTCTACGTCTTGGCTTCGACCCGACGTACGCCCTCCAAAGGCCCGGGACTCCATAGTCCCGAGAGTCATGGAACCGAGAAACAATAATATTAATAAATAATAAATATTCTTTATTGTACTTTATAAGAAGGAAGAGAGGGCGCCACAGTGCCACGCTAAACATCGGCTGTGTATTCAAAAACGATTATATATAATTTTAGTGCATAAAAGTGTAAAAAAGTGAATAATAACAATAATTTTCACGTTCGTTCAATTTGTGGTGAAATAAAACCTGACAAAGAAGCAGGAAAATTGGACAAATATCGATATATGAGTGGACTTGTGAAGCCAGTGTTATAAAGTACACAAAGTGGACGTATTTGCGAACTAATTACTGAGAGTGACACTTATACAGCCTTTTGGCACTTTGTTTTCACGTTTTCATATCAACTCGGTGAATAATCATTCTAAAGAACAACTTTGAGAAAATTAAGTGAAATTATAACCTAAAACAGAAAAAACAAAAGTCATCACCGCAAAAAATTGTTTTGATAGGAACGCCATCTAGTATCGATTGGAAGAACTGTTATGTCACCTTAGTGGAGAAAGTTATTATTGACAAAAGCGCCACTGACCCATCAACTATCCTAATGATTGTTATCGACAAACCTAATTAGTTCTTTACTGTATTCATAGAGGACGCCAGCTGTATGTAAACAAAGAAAAATATTCTTTAGAACTAACATTTACTTTACCATCTTAAATAAAATATAACAATGGAAGAAATAATGGCAACACTACGCTTAATACAAAAAGAACTAGAAGAACAGAAAATTACAATAAAGGAAAATGGTTAGAAGTTGCAAAAACAGTTACGGATAATATGAATTTAATTCTAGATGAAAAACTAAATCACCTGGAACAAAAATACACAATCCTAAAAGAAAAATGCGATAAACAAGAACAAAGACTAAATATATTAGAGAAGCAAGCAAGAAACCGAAATATTGTATTTTTTGGCATAGAAGAAAATAATTCACACTATTCTTACTCTGACTTGGAAAGAGAAATCATCGGTTTCCTATCAAGATATCTAGGTATAAAATTGGACTGTAACGATATTCAAGAAATCAAAAAGATAGGAAAAAAATCCGAAAGACCAAGGCCCACTGTGGTAACACTAACCACAGTCGGCAAAAAAATTGAAATCTTTAAACAAAAGAAACTTTTAAAAGATACAAATTACTACAT